>QGOB01002237.1:0-27290 GCA_003313055.1 Termitomyces sp. MG145 | reverse complement strand
GTTGCTGAATTTGGCCTGTCAGCTCCTTGGGGTTGCTGAATTTGGCCTGTTCTTCAGTGATACCATTCCCATCAGAGAAGAAACCCTGAACCAGTCGCATCATCGTCGGCAGTTCCTAGTTCCTGTTGCCGTCGCTTGGGTTCAATGATGAAATTTTTGCTATTATTGATTATTCCGGAACACTTGTAGTATTTGGTGTGTTATTTACCATGATAATTAAGTATACTCTCAGTTTCATGCATAAAAATACTGCACAACCGCTGTCCACGGCTCATACATTATGGCCTACTTCGCATCAAAAATATGATGATTTGGTAATTGCTACCCATATTTCGCTAATGGCATCCTTCTTATGACACCGTGACAACACTTTGTCGTGTCTGTATAATAGACAACCAATTGTATCCAAACCAGATTTCTGAGGTATGGGCATCATGTTTGGTCCTACTGTGTGAACCAAGCATCCGATCATTGATAGATTAGGAATCTACTTCCACAAGTTGACAGTGGCTCGTACTCACTTTGTAATTACTCTCAAGCAATTTATTCTTCAGCAACATCTCAAGACCTCATATTCTGTCCCTTCCACCTATCCCTTCATATTCCATGATTTCTGATGCTTCTGGGGCTTGCCTGACAAGTCCTAGAGTCAGCATATTCCGGAGTTCTTCTACTTCCAGGAAAACATTCATGTTTCTTGGAAGGACATGAATGTACTTGTTCCAGCTGTTTGAAACATACTAGGAACATATTCATCCGATACCCTTCTTCCTAACATTCATATTTTCATGTAGTCCGATGTCCTGACTTTTCCTGAGCCAGCCCTTTTCCTTCTGTCCTCTAGAGTATCTGATAGTTCACCTTGTTCTGACATACCAAATACTCTCCTGAACTCAGAGCTTTCCCCAGTTCTTCCTAAGTCTTCCTACTTTGTTCCCTATGTTTCCTGATCTTCCTTTGATCATTATTGATCCATCCTATTCATTCTGGTGGCAACCACATTTCCTCTTTTGATCCTCTTTCCTTATGGGTCTTTCCCCTAGTCAGAATCATTCCTAAAATTCTTTCTCCTTGTACCGGACTATTCCCCCTTATTCCTATGGTTCCCCTCTTTCCTTCTTTGCCTATTTTCGATGATTTGATATTCCGGACCTTCCTATCTTTTTATTCCATGGAGTAAGATGTCAGATTCTTTGATTATTTCTTGATTAGAGATATCTGGCAGAGATCTGCTATGTCCACCATTCCAGCAATAATAATCGATATTTAATTGCCCATTTTTCGTCCCCCTGCTTGTCCAAATACTCTATTATTTTATTAGCCCTTCAGCAATGTGAATTATTTAAGTGTTCCCATGTTTTCTGGTTTCTGAGGAGTTGTCTGCCTGTTATGCCTACAGTTTTCAGCACATAGTATGGTTTGTTTTAACCAGGACTTATGACTTTAGACATAGAGTCATATCATCTCCCCCTCCCCTGATTAAGACTGTCCTCAGTCTTTGGTAAACACTTAAATTTAAACATTTCCAAAATGCTATTGACCATTTTAAAGTATTCATCCAAGTTAGCAGACCGAGTTTTTGACATTTAAAACATCCGATCCCTTATGCTTGCATGATGTCCATCATCCTCCATCCTCCAGGCATCCCTATACCTCCTCATCTACCCAATCCATTCCATTGAGGTGCACATTTTTTAGATATACCTCATTGTTTATTGAATTGTCCTCCTCCTCTACTAGTTCTTTCAACTTTTCAGGATGGATATCTATCCAATCCTCAACATCTCCGGGTAGTGTGATATGTTTCCTAGCTTTGTAGGGTATGACCCTAAAAGCTGCCACCTTTTCCTGCCATACTAATCCAACCAATTCTGCAACTAGATAGTTCCCTCCTTTTGTCCTTGCTAAAACCACCATGGGTCTCCAATACCTTGCTTCCATCTTCCCACTTAGTGATTTTGCCGCAATCATGTTTCGTACCAATACCAAGTCCTTTGCTTTGAACTGATAAGGCTTGATACTCTTCTCATGTTCCCAAGTGAATTCCTCTGCCCATCTTATCTTTTCTTTACTAAGCTTGGTCCTCATTGCTTCCACATGTTGATAGTGCTTAGCTAGTGCCTGCGCTCTCAACCCAATGAGCTCCTCAGTTGTGAGTGGTCCATCTGGCCACTCTACAAGCCAAGTTGCTTCTAGCAAGTCTAGGGGTAGTATTAGATGTGCTCCTGTTACCATGAAGAAAGGTGAACACCCAAACCGCTTTCTGATAGTTATTCTATCTGCCCACATAACATGCCAAAAGTACCAATACCATTTGGTTTTGTCATCACAGGCTTTGTACAAGGCCTGTCTAACATCCCAATGTGGTCTTTCTATCCTCCCATTAGTACACAAATTGTATGCTGCAATCCTAATGCCCTTGATCCCATACTTCTGTTCTAGCCATTGTGTTACTTTGGTGAACTGCCCTGCATTATCTGTAACAATAGTGCATATGCAGCCCCATCTACAGATGACTTCTTCAAACAACCATTGGCCTATGAGCTTGTGATTGTCTTTCCTTAAAGGTCGCCCTTCCATCCAAGTAGATAAAGCACATCTTCCATGCACAATGTACTTACACCCATTAGAGGTAGGTGTCATGTGCATAGTATCTAGATGTATCTTTTCAAATATACTTGGTGTATAGGATACTGTAGGCTCTCTGAATATCACAGTTTTCTGTTGTACTTGACAAGTATGACAAGTCTCAACATACCACTTGAAATTCCCTTCAAGGTCAGGCCACCAAAACCTCTCCTCAATGAGTGCCTTAGTTGCAAAGGCTCTTTTATGTCCCAAGGCATCATGTGCTGCTCACAACATGTACATCCTCCTGCCTTTTGCTACTACTAGTGCATGTTTTCCATGTTCTTGCCTCCTATACAGTCTTCCTTTGAGATCAAAGAAAAACTGCCTGGCATATCTCAGAAACTGCTCCCATTTCCAGCCTAACAAGTCAGAGGGTGGTACTCCAGGTTGGCGTAGCCAAGTCTGGACTGGTTCCAATAACTCATCCATCTTTCTAGCATTCTCTGTCCTTCTCTCCTCCTGATAGTCTTCACTTGTGTTGTCTTCAGGTAGCAAAGGGGTGGATAAAGCTAGCACTGCTACTGGATCTAGCCTTACCTCTCCTCTTTGTTCCTGCTGTGCCACTGCCTTTCTCAACTCTTCCTCCCGCTCCCTTGCTTTCTGTAACTCTTTATCAAAGTCTTCTACAGTTTGTGCCACAAAGTATCCTCCTCTTGTATCAATCTCTTCTGCAAACTCTCTTAAGTCCAGTAGTAATTGAGCCTGCCATCCCTCCTCATTGTTGAGTTGGTCAGGATACTCAAATTCCATGTTCTTGGGATTGTCTACTAGGTCGGAGTTGACATCTTCATACTCCTCATCATCAGGCTGCTTTACTCTTCTGGACAACCCATCCATACTGAAGGTTTTTCCAGGCACATGGCGCAAAGTAAAATGGTACATAAGTACCTCTTCTACCCACCATATAATTGTGGCATTGGGACCTATATCTGGGTTACTTAACATACCCTTCAGGTACTTGGCATCTGTCTCCACAATCAGTTTCCTGCATCCTAGCAACCAGTATCTACTAGCTTGCAATGCCCTTAACAACCCATACAACTCTCTTTTTGGCTGTGAGAATTGTGCCTCTCTATCATTCAAGGTGATCGACCCTAAACGTGCACAAGTTCTCTTCCTAGAGTCTTCAGGATCTTCTTGGAAAATCCCAAATCCTTACTGCCATCCAAGAAGTATCAACCGCTAAAATTACTGCTCCTTCAGAGTCATAATCTATAGGCCTTAATGCTGTACATTGTGCCAGTTGCCTCTTCATCTCTTTCATAGCTATCTTCTGCTCCTCTTCCCACATAAAAGGTACCCCCTTCTTGGTTAACCTGTTTAGTGGTTCTGATATCTTTGCATAGTCTTTAATAAACATGCGAAAAGTACCACATGTTCCCAAGAACCCTCTTACTTCCGTCAAGTTCCTGCAATCTCCCCAACCCATGATTACAGCATACCGCTTAGTCTCAGGCTTCCTCCCTTGATAAGTACAGAGGTGCCCTACTACTGTGATCTCATCCGCACACAGGATGGACTTGGTTCCTGAGAAGGTACCTCCAGCATACTTAATACGCTGGACTATCCTGTTCACATTGTTCATGTGTTCCCACACAAACCGCCTTATACCACTATTCTCAGCAATGGTCTCATACCCTCCTCCTTCTATCTCATATTGTGTAGCTGGTCCCCTTATAGGTACATCATCAATATATGGTTGGGTAAACTCTGGTATCTCATCTTGTAAGATGTATGTGACATCGTCAAGAAATATTGGTACAGAGTTTGTCCACCCCATTGGTAAGGTAACCAGCCTCAGAGCCCCATAGTGTAAGGGGACAACCCCTAGAGACCATCCTTTCCTTTTCCTATTCTTTTTCCCCTTCCTTTTCCCTTCTGTTTCCCTTTAGATACTATCTGTACATATTGTGTCCGCATTTCTGATCACCTGACCTTGCTCTCAAGGTCATCTGATCCCTTCCTGGTCATCTGACTTCTCCAGACCACCTGACATTGCCAGAGTCACCTGATGGTCACTACCAATCCATTCTCTGGCAATGTCCGAGTTTTTATCTTTTTATTCCCACAGTATTTTTTCAGTGGCTTCTGTGTATTATATAGTTGATTCCCACGCTTCTGGGGCCCCAGAAGTGTCCACAGCCTGGCATAGGGATTCCTCAGACTTATTCTCTTTGGATATCCCTCTGCCAGGTGAGTAGCTAGCTCCTGTACACTGTAGCCACTTGCTAATACATCTTTGGATATCCCTCTGCCAGCTGTGTGACTTCCACAGCTCTCTGAGGTCGCCCTTACACATAGGATGTCTGGAAGGTTGTATAGTCCCTTGACTTAGATGCCAAGGTACGCTCATCATATCCCACATAAAGGTCACACATCCCTCCACAAGCTCTCCCTGCAAAATGGTTGGCCAACTCATCCGTTGCTGGAGGTACTCCAGAATGAGCAATGGTAACTTTGTTGAGGGGTTCCAAGCTGTGCACTATTCTCAAGCTTTTTCCATCTTTCTTGAGTACTGCAAACCATTGGGAACGATAGGAGGAGTTTGATCTCTCATAAACTCCTGCTCCTATCTTCCTTTTGATTTCAGCACATAAGTCTGCATATTTCCCAGGTGGAATAGGTCGATTTTTCAATACCCAGGGTTGGTGTGCCACCACAGGCATGACCACTGGTGGAAAATACTCTTCCTTAAACTTCCCCTTCTGACTATCATTCCATGCAAATGCTTCATTCTGGAGCATCATCAAATGATGTAATAACTTCCTCTCTTCTGGCCACAAGAAATCACTGCTATGTGCTTTCTCAATGACTTCCTTAGCCTCCTCAGTATAATGACCAGTTGGTACAAACTCTGGGGTTGAGGGTTTAGTTTAGGCATTTCTGCTAAAGGATCACCTTTGATGTTCCTTTCTATCCTAAACTCCTCAGGAGTTGTGCCCAACACTGGTCTCACCTTCCTATCTACTGGCTTGTATTTCCCAAAGACCTCAACCACATCTGTCTTTCCTAATTCTTCTAGTAAATATCCTATCTTCCTATTTAAGTAGGCAGACAGTAATTCTCCAGTCCTTTCTCCTCCACACTGTGTTGCCTAGTAAGCCATTAGATATGCATTGTAGTACTTGGCTAAAGCAAGATACTGTAGTTCTGGGGCTTGGTAGTAAATCACACTAAACCGTTCTAATGCAACGAGTTTTTGTATTTAAATTTATGTAAGTAGTTTCCTGACTATAAGTCTGAAAACTAAAGTAGAGGTTTTTCAATGAACTCCAGCCTAAGTGATTCACTCCCTGGGAACCACTGAGCCTTTATCCACTAATTGCCTGTTGATTCTAACCTATTTCTACTCTATTTATACTGTTCTAATGGGTGCACAGACCATCTTTCCATGTGACTTGAGAATTCTATAAGTAGATTACTATATCCCTTTTCCATTGAATTCCCTTGAAACATTGCCTATTTTCCGTCCATCCACCATGTTCCGTTACCAATAAGTTAATTGATAACCCTTTCCTGCCTGCATAGAACATGATAGACTCATGAAGAATTTCCGGAGTTTCACTGTTTCCATGAAACATTCATGTTCTGAGGAGGGAACAATAACATCGGTCCCTCCTGCTGCCTCAAGACCTAATATTCTGTCCCTTCCACCTATCCCTTCATATTCCATGACTTCTGATGCTTCTGGGGCTTGCCTGACAAGTCCCAGAGTCACCATATTCCGGAGTTCTTCTACTTCCAGGAAAACATTCATGTTTCTTGGAAGGACATGAATGTACTTGTTCCAGCTGTTTGAAACATACTAGGAACATATTCATCCGATACCCTTCTTCCTAACATTCATATTTCCATGTAGTCCGATGTCCTGACTTTTCCTGAGCCAGCCCTTTCCCTTCTGTCCTCTAGAGTACCTGATAGTTCACCTTGTTCTGACATACCAAATACTCTCCTGAACTCAGAGCTTTCCCCAGTTCTTCCTAAGTCTTCCTACTTCGTTCCCTATGTTTCCTGATCTTCCTTTGATCATTATTGATCCATCCCATTCATTCTGGTGGCAACCACATTTCCTCCTTTGATCCTCTTTCCTTATGGGTCTTTCCCCTAGTCAGAATCATTCCTAAAATTCTTTCTCCTTGTTCCGGACTATTCCCTCTTATTCCTATGGTTCCCCTCTTTCCTTCTTTGCCTATTTTCGATGATTTGATATTCCGGACCTTCCTATCTTTTTATCCCATGGAGTAAGATGTCAGATTCTTTGATTATCTCTTGATTAGAGATATCTGGCAGAGATCTGCTATGTCCACCATTCCAGCAATAATAATTGATATTTAATTGCCCATTTTTCATCCCCCTGCTTGTCCGAATACTCTATTATTTTATTAGCCCTTCAGCAATGTGAATTATTTAAGTGTTCCCATGTTTTCTGGTTTCTGAGGAGTTGTCTGCCTGTTATGCCTACAGTTTTCAGCACATAGTATGGTTTGTTTTAACCAGGACTTATGACTTTAGACATAGAGTCATATCACAATGATGCCCTCTTTGCCATACAAGATACTCCTCCAGCCAAAGACTTGGCTGGGGTGCCTTCTCCTCCCTCTACATCTTGTTGTCATCTCCCAGCCTGGGAGCAACGTCTCCCCTTTCAATATGTTGTGGCTGCCATGCCATCCCCCAACTCCTTGCATTTAGACATAGAGGTCCAGACAATGGACATGCAACAGACATGTAATGTCTTGGCCCTGCTCAACAGTGGAGCCATGGAACCATTCATTGACACAATGTATGTGGAGCAACACCACCTCACCATGTGCCCTCTTACCCACCCCATCCCAGTATATAACATTGACAATACTTGTGACAAAGTGGGATTTATCCATTCTGTTGTGGGCAAGGTGAGGATGAGCTGGTGTTGGTACTGTTCTACCTGTGCAGAGGAGGCATGGGATGAGCATAGAGTTCAAAATCCAGGAGCATGCTGCCCTTTGTGCCTGTTGCACAGGAAACCTTCCCTTCTCTGATATTGACCTTCTAGATTCTCTCCCCCTGGTGTTTCCTCATAGAGAGGCTCTCTACAAGGATGCTCAGGATGCATAGTATGAACCCCAGTCAGAAGATGGAAGAGAGAGTGAATTTGCCAGTGCTCCTGACCCCAAGTCTCCAGGTGAGGCCATTGAAGTCGGTGACAGGATCTATGCTACTACATTGCGACCCCCCAGATGGAAGCTGAGATCCGGTGATACAACCCAGTCAGCCACTGGCTGCTCAATAATAATGAAATCAAGATAACTAACAATGCCAACTGACCCAACCTAATCTGATCTGATCAGCCACCATCTAATCAGATTGCAAAATATCTAATCAAACAAAGCACGTGACATGGACATGTGACCACTACTGACTGTCAGGTCCCGCTGATGACAGGGGCTCAGCTACACTGGTGAGTCCTTACTAGGAAAGCTCAGGAGGCCAAGTATAGGTCTGGGGCTTATTGGAAGCTCATGAAGTCCAGATGCTCTGGGGTATGAGTAGTGATGCACGCAAAGATGGGAGTGCTCCAGGTTGAGGAGCACAAGTTTAGGAAATGGAGTTTTTTAACGGAGGGGGTGAGGGAGGATGGGAAGGATAAGATCAATTGGAAATGGACATAAGTTCAGAAATTGATAGAGAGGAGTATGGAACAGATAGAAGATAGATTGATCAGGAAATTGGGAGATGATAAGAGATACAGAACTGTAGATAGAGATAGAGAGGAAAAGATACAAGACAGGAGATAGAGAGATAAAGGAAGAGATACGGAATAGGAATACAAGTCACAGAACAGAAGTACAAGGCATGGAGATGAGATACGAGAGACGAGACAAGAGGGAGAGATGGAGGCACAAAACTAGACTGGAACAGAAACAAAGACTAAGGCAAATATCAAGACTACCTCACTCATATGCTATCCTACAATTTATATATTACCCTCCTGCTAAGTCCCGGGACAGGGTCCCAGCCCAGGATTGTGGCATCTGATTATCCTCCAGCTAAGTCCTGGGACAAGCTCTCAGCCCCGAGGTCGTGACATCCGTTGGGGCGTGTTGCTGTGAGGCTGTGGCTGCCTTGCATAGGGCAAGTCGGCAGTCATGGTGCACAATAGCGGCACAGGAGCAGGTGTGGAGCCTGGTGACATGCCAAGGGTTTGCAGGAAGAATGTTACGTGATGGCCAGGGTGCCGGTAGTTTGGATATATCTAATGACAGGGAAGCCTCAGGATGACGTGCTAGCCAAGATGCCAGAGTTTGGTGATGCCCAGGGGTTTGTCTGGAGATGGCTGAGGGTGTTGCCAGTACAGCATCATGAGGTTGTTGGTGGCCCCGGAGGTGTGGGGAGTGGGAGGGTGTGTGCCAGGGTTGGAGCAGCATATGAGGGTCTGGAGTTGGCAGGGTCATGACATTACCCCCTCTTTTAGCGTTGAGACCCTTCGAGATGGGGCCCATGGTGGCAGTGCTGTGGGAATCAAATCCAAAGTTAGTGTTGGCATAGAAGTCCCTGGAATTGAAGTTGAAGTTGTATGGCGACTGCCCAGAAGCAGCTGCCTGCAGGATAAAAGGGCTCACTGCAGGTACTCCCTTGTCCCCATGTCTTCTCCCAACTCTTCCTCAGGTTTGCCTACTCCCCCTTCCTCCAATGACAACCAAGTCTGGTCCTGGGAGCTATACAAGGCATGCCAGGCTTTGCATGACTGTTGCTAGCAGGGGCACAAGTTGTCAGTATTGCTCTGTCAATGTAAGTGGAGTGTTCCTGTGGTGTTCTGGAATTGACAATTTGTCAGAGGTATCGTTGCAAACCCCCGGGGCTGGTCCATCCCAGCAGGTCCATTCAGAGATGATGGTGTTGCAGCCGGCCCTCCGTGTGGTCCAGATGTCTTTCCCTGGCATTGAATACCTCAGGAGGAGGTCGCGATGCCGGAGCAAGTGGCAGAGGCATTGGCCCGGGTCCAGGGTCCTCCAACCCTTGCATGGTGTCAGGAGCGTAGCCTGGTAGGTGGTCTCTCCTTGTTGCAGGTTCCTGGAGCCAACTCAAGGTCTCTTAGTGTGTTTTCTGTGCTCATTGGGAAGACTCTTGTGAGTTCATAGCTCTGGAGGCAGGGTCACGACGAGACTCCTCTGTGTGTGAGGCCTGCTGGGCCTGCCAGCCAGGCCCCATCCACCTGGGGGTCTGCCATCTGAGGGTCTGCCATCTGGAGGTCCTTCACATGGCAGGGGGCCATTGCCTCCTGGAGCAGGTCTGGGGGCCCATCAAGGGTGTGGAGGTGCTCCAGGAGGTGGGGGTAGTCCTGAGGGAGGTGATCCTTGTGGCCGTGACTGCCTGGTAGTGGTCCAGGAGGAGGTGGAGGTCCAGGGGGGAAGGGGGAGTGTGGCAGTCCTGCATGGAAGGGGAGGTGGGTTTGACCTGGGGGAGGGCGTGGAGGTGCGGGGGCTCCAGGGCAGGGTTTGCGGGAAGGGAGCCCATTCCTGTAGTTGCCCCTGAGGTCAAGGTGGGAGGGCCTGTCATGGGCAAAGTTGAGTACAGGAGGAGGGGGACCTTGCCAGGCCTGGTTGCTCCTTTGTTGGGGGGTGCAGGCTCATCAACATAGGATAAGGTATGAGGGGATATGGCTTTGTTGGGGGAAGGAGCATGTTGCGTGGGTTTGGTGCGGGGAGGTCTGGTTTGCTCTGGCTGGCCCCAGGTGCAGAAGACACTGGGGACTAAGTGGGCCCCAGCGTGTGACGAGAGGCCAATGGTGCAGGCAGTGATATGACTCTATGTCTAAAGTCATAAGTCCTGGTTAAAACAAACCATACTATTTGCTGAAAACTGTAGGCATAACAGGCAGACAACTCCTCAGAAACCAGAAAAACATGGGAGCACTTAAATAATTCACATTGCTGAAGGGCTAATGAAATAATAGAGTATTCTGACATGGCTTGGCTTGCCAGAGTTTAGCAACCATACATATGCTAAGTGGAAAGTAGCAGTCTTTTGTTTATACCCTGGAGCTAGGTAATCTGCCCAGTACACTCTCCAGGACCTCCAGCGACTTGTTAACCAGACATTCTCTGCCAGAATCACTACTCTCAGACACTTCTTGGACTACTATAGGGACTTCCAGTGCCTGGCATGTTGGCTTCTGGCCAAAGCCAAGATTTACCGCAATGAGGAATGCTGTTTATTCCAGCAAGGCATACCGACTTTGTTATGGTCCAAACTCATCTGCTATTTAGAAATCACCCTTCCTGGTCATCACCTGGAGGACTCCTATGAGGTAGACCAAGTCTTTGAAGCTGCCAAATGGGTTCTGAAGGGTACCAACACTGCCACAACCTCAAGGAAACTGATGACTGCTAATGCTAAAGCCTCTGCCATTAACACTGCCACCCTCATAACCCACTACAATCATTAAAAAGGAACCTCTCAACATTGCTGCAGCCGCTATTGTTAATGCTTTGGCATGCATGGAGGAAAATATGGCAGCATTGACTACCGGTAACAGCTCCCAGTCCCGCACCTCTTGACCTCCTAGCAACAGCTGCCAAATCTGCAGCAAAACTAGTCACACTATGGTACAAGGCAATTGTGTTAAGCTAGAAAGCTTTATTGGCCAAGGCAAGATCTGTCGGAACTACAAAGGGAAAGTTGTCTTACCATCTGGTGCTATGATCCCCAACTACATCAGCAAATGGCTCTATATGGAACATATTGACAAATGGCACAGGCTGAACCCCAACCAGCTTCTTACTGGCTGCCTCAGCGCTAATGCCAACCCTGATGCAGAACAGCTTCAAGGCATGTCCCAGACATTTATTCACAAGGTTCTGCAACCAGAAACTGCTAGTCTAGGAACATTATCCAGGGAAGAATGTGTCATGGCATTGGAACAAGAACTTTACATTCTACACCGTCCAGCTGAAGTCTTCGATGGGATTGAGATTCCTTGTGCTAAGGAATACCAACTAGTTCCACCTGCTGCCACTAACAACTCTGCCTCTGCCAGTACCCCTGCTGCTAATGACCGATCTGCCTCAGCCCCTGCTGCTGGTACCATCAAACCCCCTGAGCCACCAGTCATTAACAAAGTTCCTATGGTCAATCCCCCTGTTCACCCCTATTCCTGTATCTCATCTCATTATCAGCCCCCAACCAACCAAAACTTTGGAGCACCAGACAAACACCCTAACGCTGCTTACCAAAGTACGGCTCCCATCTACAATATCAAACAGTCCAAGCAGGTATTTGACCAGGTACTCCAGACAAAGCTTACCATCTCTGTCAGCAAACTTTGCTCCCTCTCTAACAACCTCCAAAACCAGTTCAGAAACACTGTTATGCCTAAACAAATTGTGCCCCCTAATGTTACTGCTTTCCAGGAAGCTATCAATGTTCTCAACAACACTCTGCCCTCCTTTGCTCTTAACAACACTCTCACTACCAACTCACTGCTTACTGACGCCACCAGAGCCCAAGTCACCTTGATAGATCCCGTCAAAACCTATATCAAATCATTGCTGCCTGGCAAAGTGCCAGTTATGTTAACGGTTGCGCAGGAATCCCAGTCAATTTGGTCTATTATGCTCCTGGTCAATAACTGCAAGGAAATTGAGTGTATAGCGGATAGCAGCTGCCAGATTATCTCTATGTCTGCTGAAGTTGCTAACTATCTTGGCATCTCTTACAATCCAAGCATTATCTTGAACATGCAGAGCGCTAACGGTACTATGGACAAATCCCTGAGTTTAGCTTATAATGTTCCCTGCACCATTGACAGCATCACAAGATCCATGTTCTACGTTCCCCTGCTTACAATATCCTGCTTGGTTGCCCCTTCAATGTCCTTACCAAGAGTATCGTCGACACCCTTAGCAAGACGGAGACCACTATAATGATAACGGACCCCAATACTGTACTTTGTTGCACCATCCCTATGTTTCCCTGCAGGCAGCATAAGCAGTAGAAGGTCCAGCCCAAGTATAGTGCAGGACCACTCTGTTGCTTTTGCCACCACCCTCTCCACAGTTAACGACTCTGAGGAAGACTTAGTGGTTATCCTTGAATACAACAAGCACTCTGTTATAGTGCAATCACATACCCCACTCAATTCCAAAATATTAGAAAACCTAAAAATATTTACTGACAATCTCTCTCTTGCTTATCTATATGCAACTGCTAGTGACCTTACCAAGTCTGTTATCCTGCCACACTCTTATTTCATTTCCACTAGTCTTTCCTGTCCCTCAATTCTTGGCCAAGCATCCGGAATGCTCAATACTCCCCAGCCCCTGTTTACGTTAACATCCCTTTCCCAGCCATTTATGCCACCACCAAGCCAAAGCACAAAGGAATCCAAGTCAAGAAGAAGTATAAGCCAGTTGCTATGAAGACAAAGCCCATTGCTAGCCAGGTTAGCAAAGACTTCAAAATCAAACAACACATCCTTGGTGACCCCTTAGCAAACATACCCAAGCTCAATCCTAATCCCCCTCCCTTCTTACCAATCTCTTGCTTTACCAAAGACCACAAAGCAACATTTGTTAAGAAACACAATACTGGCTTTTTTTACCTAAGATGAGCTTAACGTACTTGTGGACCTTGTCGCTAAGCAACAAAACACCTTTGCTTGGGAAGACTCTGAAAGAGGTAGCCTTTGGCCCGACTTCTTCCCTCCCATCCACATACTGACAATCCCTCACATCCCCTGGGTACAGCATAATCAACCAATACTTCTAGGCTTTGAGAAAGAAATCTGCAAAATCATCCATAGCAAAATTCAAGCTGGCATTTATGAGCCCTCAAACTCAGCTTACCAGTCCCACTGGTTTTGTGTCTTGAAGAAAAATGGTAAACTTTGTCTAGTCCACAGTCTCGAGCTGTTAAACCAAGTCACCATTAACCACTCTGGAGTTCCCCCTTTTTCTGACCATGTTGCCAAATCCTTTGCTGGCCGCATTTGCAGCACCACTCTTAACCTCTATGTTGGCTATGACAAGCACATTATTGACCCCACTTCCCATGACTTAATGACATTCCAGCCACCGTTTGGCACCCTCTGTTTTGTAATGCTACCAATGGGATGAACCAACACTGTGCCCATCTTCCATGATGACGTTACCTGCATTCTCCAGCCCAAAATCCCCCACAATGCCCTCAGCTTCATTGATGACATAGGCATTGAAGGCCCAAAGAACTGGAAACTTGTTAATGGCACATCTGCTAAGCATCCCAACAACTCCAACATTTGTTTAGTGCTTTGGGAGTTCTTTGAGCTTTTGAACCGTGTCCTTCAGCAGATGAAGTACTGTGGTGGTACCTTCTCTGGTCATAAGCTAGTCCTTTGCATGCCTATCTTCAAGATCCTTGGCCATGTTTGTACTCCTAATGGTTGCATCCCTGACAAAAACTGTTTAGTGTTATTAGACCACTGGAGCCCTTGCCAGTCATTAACCAAAGTCCATGCCTTCCTAGGCACCATTGGCATTCTCCAAATGTTTGTTAAGAACTTTGCCCATTGCGCTCACCACCTAACAAAGCTTACCCACACTGGAGTCCCCTTCGAGTTTGGACTGGACCAGCTTAACACCCAGAAAGGCCTTGTTAAGGCCTTACATGACACTAAACCCCTTGTTCCTATCAACTACAAATCCAACAATCCCATTATCTTAGCAGTCAACACCTCCTACATAGCAGTCAGTTTCTACCTTTGCCAGTGCACTACTGACAACTGCAAGCAATGTCACTACAACTGTTTTGGTTCCATCACTCTTAACAAACAAAAAGCTTACTTTAGTCAGCCCAAGCTTGAGCTCTATGGTTTGTATCAGGCCTTGCAAGCACTATGCATGTACCTCCTAGGCATTAGGAACCTGATTATCAAAGTTGACACATGCTATATCAAAGGTATGCTATAGAACCCCAATATACAGCCCTCTGCTAGCATGAACTGATGGATTATGGGTATTCTTATGTTTCATTTTGAACTCATGCACATTAAAGGAACTTTCCACAGACCCAATGGACTTTTGCGATGACCATGACAGCCTACCGACCTGCCCCCAGACAATACCGACAATGACGTCTTCGAAGACTGGATCATATGCACGGATTCATGCACCATGTGCAGTTACCAACCACCCTTGCTTGTTCCATGTCTACCACCCCTTGTCTACCCCCTTGCTATAAATACTGCCTTGTCAGTAGCTAAACACATGGAAAAATTGTACCAGAGTCTAGTCCCCATTCCAGACCACGCTTCAGATCTCTTTTTGCTCTCACTTTGTTACCGACTGATTTGGGTTTACCCAGTCCAGTCTCTTCCTGCTTGTCTCTAAGCTTAATGGTATCATTGAACTTAGCCCTCATTGTCTTTGTTAAGCGCCATATGGGCACCCTTGTTTTGCCTTTGTTAAGCACCATACAGGTGCTCTTGTCAAGGCCTTTGTTAACGCTAGCACCTATGGCTAGCAACTCATATATTTCCATTAACTCCCCCTTCACCTCTTAACAACCTTCTGGGTCTTCACAGATCTCTTAAGAACCACTGCAATTTGGTAGCGACACTAATGGCTGCACCATTACTTCTTACTGCTTACTCCTACTTCCCTACCAGCTCCGACCTCCTATCACCTTAACGGGTTTCTGTACTTGCTAGCTACCCTATCTGGCTGGTCTTGTTGGGTTGTTTCCTGCATGGCAGCTAGGCGGCAAATCAGCGCATCAATGGCATTGAGACTCTTGGAGTAAAATGCAATGAAGTGCCACTTCCCATCCTCCTTAGACTGTAGGGAGAGGACAGCTCCAGTTGCAAAGTCTGAGCTGTCTGCCTCCACACAGAATGGCAGGTTGTTGTCAGGGGAGATGAGAACCAGTTAAGAGGTCACTGCACGTTTCAGGGTCTCAAAGGCTGTCTGTTGACCATCCGTCCACTGCCAAGGCTGGTCTTTTGAAGTCAGGTCAAAGAGAGGGCAGGCATGATGTGAGAAGTCCTGGATAAACTGCCAGTAGAAGTTGGTGAAACCTAGGAAGAATTGAACCTCCTTGTTCTGGGGTGCTGGCCAGTCTGCCACTCCAGCTACCTTCACCGGGTCCATTTCCACTGTTCCATGTGAGATGATGAGTCCAAGGTATTCCACTTGGGTCTGCTCAAACTTGCACTTCTCAGGTTTGAGGTAGAGCTGGTGTTGGCAGAGTCATTCCAGAACCAAGTGTACAATGTGGTGGTGCTCTTCCAGGGTCTTAGTGAAGATGAGGATGTCATTGAGGTACAGGCACACCACTCCCTCCGCAATGAGATCATGGAAGATGTCATTTATCATGGTCTAGAATGTAGTGGGGCTATTGGTGAGGCCAAAGAACATGATCAGTCATTTGAACAACCCTCGGTTTGTCCAGAACACTGCCTTCCACTCATCTCCTTCTTTAATGCACATGTTGTTATAGCCCCAGCGGACATCTAACGTAGTGAAATACTGCATGCCATGGAGATTATTGACAAGCTCAGAGATGAGGGAGAGGGGGTAGCAATTCTTGATGGTGAAGGCATTCAACACCCAATAATCCTGCACCAGCCAGAGGGAGCCATCTTTTTTCTTGATCTATGGGCGACTTGGAAGGGTGAATTCTACTGGACTCAAGGTTCTCCTGGAGGAAGGCATTGAGCTCATCCTGCTCCTTTGACACAAGCAGACAGACCTTGCAGTTTGAGGGCTCTGCATTGGGGACTAACTCAATGGCATGATCCCACTGCTTGTACTCTGGAAGGGAGTCAAAGGAGGTCTTGGAGAATACATCCTCAAAGTCATGGAGGTAGTCTGGTACAGTGTCTTGGAAGGACTTTGGCTGCACATTCTAGGTGAAGGCCTCTGCCAAACGCTGCGACGTGGTCTGACTGGCACAGATCTCAGCAGTGTCTGGTGGTTGGGATGGTAAGGCCGCCAGGATCCAATTGCCTTCCTCAATGACTTCATCTGGAGTGTCAGGCTCCAGAGTTCCCTGCAAGTCACTACCACTAGCCTGTTCCAATTTGGGGTCTCCTCTTAGTTCTAGAGCATCCTTGTGAGAGGCCTCCTTACAAGGAAATGCTAAAGGAAGAGGGTCCAATAAGTCCAGGTCATGGTAGGGCAGGGAACCCCATCAACAGGCTTGGACCGCAGCTCACTCCTAGACATGGGCACGACGCTCTAATCTGGCTTCCTCCATGCATGTGGAGCACTGACATAGACACCAACTCATTTTGACTTCCTCCATAGACCAATCAATATCCAGATTATGTAGGTGCAGCCAGGTGTAGCCTAGAATGATGTCCTGCTTCCCAAGACTGGTAATAGCAAACACTGCCCACTCTGCATGGTTGCAATAGCAGAGGATGCACTCCGTCACACACCAGATGGAACTAGCTTTGTTGAGAGTACCGTCAATGTTGTATACAGGGATGGGTTGGGTCAGTGGTTGGGTGGTCAGCTCATGCTGCTCGACAAATGCAGCGTCCATGAAGAGTCTGGTGGCTCCACTATCCAGCAGAGCATGGATATGCTGTGTATGCTGTGTGTTGGTAGTCTCTAGCTCTACCTCAAGGAAGAGAGAGGTAGCGGATGGAATGGAGGCCACAATGTATCAATGTGGAAGTTGCTGCTCCCAACTAGGGATGCATGCTTGGAGAGGAGGGGGAGGTTTGGCAGGTGCTGGAGGAAGAGGAAGTAGTATGTTTGTGGAGGTCTCAACAGGTTTGCATACCAAAGAATCAACAACAGGAGTTATATTTGGAGATTCTACAGAAAGAGATGCAAAACGGTTGGAACTGAGCAGTGGAGGCATACAGTCCATCCACTGCAATGCTAAAAATCCTCTGGCATATCCTCTTCCTCAGCCTCTGACACCCTATCTGCCATCTCTGGGAAGGGCATGCCCATCACATCCTTGGTTGCCAAGAGCTCCATGATGAGCACATCCTGCTCGTTGGTAGACAGGTAGCAGACATTGAGCCCTTCTGGGCAATTGCGGGCCCAGTAACTGGACTTGCCACATTGGTGGCATGCAGAGGTGGGAACTCCTCCCCTCCTCCGAGCAGCATCAATGTCCATAGGGACCCTCATGGAGACCTTTGCTGGCTGAGCTGCTGCAGGAACCCAAGGTGCTGGACCTTGTGCAGCTAGAGTAGCTGTGGGTGCAGGTAGTGGGGCAGGCACCCAACAAGCAGGTGGCCTTGCAGGAGGGGGGAGCGGCAATAGTGGGCATGACTGAGAGGGGTGGAACACTTTGAACTGTTTGTCTGCATGAGTGTTTTGGTCTACCAGATGTGCTGTCACAGTCCAGCCTTCTATGTTGTTGTCCTGGGGTCGTCCTTCTACCATGCTATCAATCTGCTTATGGGTTGATGAGTCCAGCCCATGCTGGAAACAAAGGACCAGTTGCACAGACCTGGGGAACCCTGAGCACCAAACCAACTGTTTGAACCCATCCACATACACGTCAGGGGTGTGGCCCTGTTGGTAATAGGAGGTGCCCTCTAGCATGAGGGCCATGCATTGTGCCTTGTCTGGGTGCATGAACTCAGAAAGGAACCAAGACTCAAAGGCAGCCCAGTCAGAGAACAGGTTGACATTGTCCTCCAAAATCTTCTGTGCCAAATTGGCTGCACATCTAGCATTCATGTAGGACAACACCCACTTAATTGTTCACATCGAGTTGCCAAAGGATGATGCATGCAAACTAATGTACAGTTTGCAGGCAGTCAGGAATTGGTGACCTTGCACCTGATCTCCATCAAAAGAAGGAGGGGCTGCCTTGATTGCAGAGGAGGTCTTGGAGACCATCATCATCATGGGGGGAGGCAGCAGGGTGATGGTTGCTGCTAGGAGGACTCCAGAGATGGGATGATCTGGAGTTGGCAATGAGGGGGCATGGGCAAGAGCCAAGGAGCTGGGGGTGACCCTTAAGGAAGCGGAGCACATGGAGAAGATAAGTTTAGGAATGAGAAAGTTTCCAAAAGAAGCAAATAAGGTTTCAAATGATTATGACAGCTCTATGAGGACTGGAATTGGGGCCAAATTAACAGAAGTTAAGCAGAATCACATCTGGGAGAATAGAGGAAGGTGTAAGGAGAAGAAAGGGAGAAAATAACATGGTGGAACAAGAGGAAAGCAGGAGCACAAAATGGTGGAACAAGAGGAAAGCAGGAGAAGAAAATGGTGGAACAAAAGGAAAGTAGGAGAATAGAATGGTGGAACAAGAGGAAAGCAGGAGAAGAAAGGAGAAGGAAGTAAAATCCATGGACAGAATAAGTTGTGGAACAAAAAGTCAAATAAATGATGGGATCAGCTGGAACATGATCCAGGTGATGCCCAAGGAATGAAAAACAGTAAGACATTTCCATAGCATTCATAATAAATGCTTGGGCAAATGGTTTGTGCATGGATGAAGGAGTATAGAGGGGAAAAGGATAGGAGGAGGGAAGGCAGGTTAAATAGAGTGCAGCTCCAGCTCCGCAGGATGTGGAGACCTTAGGCCAAGCTTATTGATACCTCAGTTAAGAGTCTTTAGACCACCAATCACTAATAAAAAATATTATTAAAGACATCATATGTGTGTTTGTTGAGTTCATTGTGTCAGAAACCCCAAACTTTTGTGTCTTAGTTGTTTTACACAATGCTAGGTACTACACTGGACTAGAAGAAGATGGAGAAGACAGTATTGGCAGGTGTGAGATCATGCTTGCTTAAATACTAGCTCAGTAACCTCCATATACATTATTGACCCAATCTTACAACTTATTAAGGTTGTTCATCTCTGTTGGAAGGGAATTGCAGTATTTGCCCCACCCCAATACATGTTGGCAAATAAGTGGTATAAGCTACATTCTGTGCCTTTGGCACAGGTACATAGCTCATTAGAGGCTCACCCCCAAACCCTGACTGCATTGTGGCCCCAACCTTGCAAGCTCAGTTAGGGCCTTGTCAGCCACCTCAATGTTTAATCCCAGCCCCAACCTCACAAGCTTTGTTAGGGCCTTGTGTTCAAAATGCAATGCTTAATCTTAGCCCCAACCTTGCAGGCTCAGTGAGGGCCTTGTGTTCAAAACTGAATGCTTAATCTCAGCCCCAACCTCACAAGCTCAATGAGGACCTTGTGTTCAAAACTCAATGCTTAATCCCAGCCTCAACCTTGCAAGCTTGGTTAGGGCCTTGTGTTCATAACTTGATTCTTAATCTTCAAAACTCAAATTCATGAACTTAATGTTCTCTTGTCATATAATAAGGAGGATATCAGACAGAAACTATATAAGCTAATATTGCAATGTCCTAATTTAAAAATATAAAAAGTCTAGCTAGATACATCAGAAGAGGTTATTAATAAGGTATTATCATATTCCAAGATGTATACTTACATTTATCCATTTGTCAATCATTACATTTGTCCATTTGTTCATCATCAGATACTAAAATTTATAAAGGTTAGTAATCAAAAGTGAGTTTATCTAAAGTGAGACTTACATTTGCAAACCATTCAGGATTTCTTGATAAACTATATTTGCTGTTGTCCTTGTTGTATTTTCTAGTGGAAAAATCACCTTGATACAATTTCCAGATGTACATCTAGACAGTGCCACATAAAGTTGTCCATGTGTAAACACTGGTGATCAAAGATCCAATCCAACTTGTTTGACTGATTGACCTTGGGACTTGTTGATAGTCATAGCAAAGGCCAATCAAACTGGGAATTGTTGTCTGTGCAATGGAATAGGCAAATCCTCTTCAGAGGCATCAATGTTGATTTTTGAGATCATAACCACTGTTCCTCCAAACTTGGCATCTTCACTGATGATCTGGAATGTGAGGACTCTGGTATTTTGTCCCATTGCCAAGTCCTCAAGTTGTATCCCAAATTCATAAGGAGCATGACAGGAACACCAACCTTAAGAGCCAATCTAGCGAAAGGCAAACTACTGGCCCTCAAAGAGTTGAGATATTCCATAGGATATAGGCCATCAACATTTCCATCATCAGACTTGACAGAATCAGCACTCTGCAAGATTTTCTCCTGTCCTGAAAACCTCTGTAGAATTTCTGAATTGATCTCCTCCACATCAGAGTTCTTGCTGGAAAGAATGGTCCAGTCCAGAAAATACTGATCCTGTTGATAATGATTGATATCAGGATAGGTGGTGTTAATCAATCCAGTAATAGAATTGTCATCACAGATCATGGTTCCTGGAAGTTGTACTGTCTGCCCATGCTCAAGGTTTTTTCCAAGCACCAATATGCAATAACCAAGCTGCATAAGCCAACATTATCAGGAGTCTGCTCCAACCACATATTTTGCACCAAGTAGTGGACTTGAATGTGGTCCCAAAGTCTTCCTCTTTCCAATGAAGCAGCAATCATCTGCTGTCTGAGTCCTTGGGGAATAACTGGAAGAGTTTGTCTGAAATCCCCTCCAAAAACCACAGTAACTCCACCAAATGGGATATCCTTTTCCAAGATATCTCTGAAGCCACAATCTACTGAGTCAATGGCATTCTTGTGCTGCATTGGAACTTCATCCCAGATAACCACCTTGGTGCTCAGTAACAGATCAAAGAGATGTGATCCTCTCCTTATATTGGCAATAGATGTATCCAGAGCAGGAATGGGAATCTTGAACCTTGAATGAGCAATTCTACCCCCCTCCAGCAATAAGGCAGCAATACCAGATGATGCTACACATAATGCCACTGTGCCAGTGGAATGAATAGCAGAGGCCAGAGTATTGCAGACAAAAGTCTTGCCACATCCTCCAGCACTGTGAATGAATATCATCCTAGGTCTCCCAACTGTTCAGCATTGGAATTGGTAGGGCTTTAGTGAACATGTCAGCTATGTTGTCTCTCATATTGATGTATTTGATGACAATTTCCCTGATTTGTGCTTGTTCTTGAATGAAATGATATTTGATGTCAAAGTGTTTTACTCTAGCATGTGATGTTGGGTCCTCAGATAGGGTAATCACAGCTTTATTGTTGCAGAAGAGCATGGTCAGCTCTGCAGTGAAGTCCCATCCAATTGCTTTCATCAGCATCCTTAGCCAGATGCATTCCTGTGTTGACTCATATGCTGCCATATATTCTGCTTTGCAGGATGATGTTGCTACTGTTTTCTGTTTTTAGACCAACCAGGAAACCGCTCCCAAACCAAGTGACCAGGTGTACCTACTTTTGCTCCTCCTAGTGTCCAGGCAGCTTGCCCAGTCTGCATAAGTGAATCCTTGCAATGTTATAGATGCCCCCCAAGGTGTAACCTGAGATCTTTTGTTTCCTTTAGGTACTGTACTAGGCATATCACCACATTCCAGTGGCTTTGATCATAGTTATCCAGGAATTGGGATAATTGCTGGACTGTGTATGTGATGTCTGGCCTGGTGGCTATTGCAATGTATAGTAGGCAGCCTACTAGTGATCAAGATGAGAGTCTTGTGATGTTGTCTTTCTCCTCCTGAGTCTGCATTTTGCATTTCAGCCATCTCATTTTGGTTCCTGGGTCCATTGGGAGTGATAGAGGGTGCATGTTTTCTTGCCCAAACTGTTGTATTACTCTTCTGATAAATTCTGATAAAGGCTGTCTGAGATAGTGCCATGGTCTTGTTTGCTTGGTCCTATTCAACAGATATGTCTACAATGTATTTTGGGGTTCTGAGGTTGGAGATTGTCCAAGATTTGTGCATCTGGGTTTTGAATCTTTTGTTTTTGTCCTTGGAGCTGGCAATTGAAAGGAAGTCATCCACATGTACTGCAGCTATAACAGCTCCTGTAGGTGTTTTTCTGTAATAAATGCATGCTTCACAAGCAAGTTGAGTGAACCCCTATGATACCATCTGTTCATTCAGTGTTTGATTCCATATTCTTCTAGCCTGTTTCATTCCATATAATCCTTGCACCAGTTCACATACCCAATCCTCCTTGCTGGCCTCCTCAAATCCTTCAGGTTGTTCCATGTACTGTACTTTGTCATCTGGTAGTATTACATAGAGGAAAGCAGTTTTTACATCAATTTGCATTGCATCCAATTCTTGTGTTGCTGTGATATGGAGAAGGGATTTGCTACAATTCCATGCACACCGTTGATGATGTGGTTTTGTTATAATCTTTTCCATATATCTGTTCAAACCCTTTAAAGATGAGGTGCACCTTGTATCAGGTTGGGTTTCCATGTTCATCCCTCTTGATTTTGAACACTGGTCATCCTTTCCATACTTTCTGTCCTTTCAGTACTGCCATGCATGGCACCAGTTTGTACACTCCCATCTCCTTCAGTAACTTCAGCTCCTCTTGGTATGCTTACTCCCATTTTTCTGCATTGGGGCTGTTTTGCACCTCCTTCAATGTCCTTGGTTTGTCTTCCATGTTCATTGGCAGCAGTTCAATATCCCCTGATTGCATGATTGCAGCCAGGACTTGACTAGGGTCAACTTCAGGGATATCATCTGTGTGTATGAGTGCTTTCTGGGTGGCTGTGGGTGTCTGTTGCTGTGCATCCTCCTTGGTCACTGGCATTTCTGCTGTCTCTTGTCCTTGCTCCCTTCTTTCCATCCTCTGCTCTTTTACTCATTTTCTGCTTTCTTTTACTTCCTCTATCATTCTTTCTAGCCATGTGGGTGGCCTATCTCCTTCTGGGGCTGCTTTTTTGGTAGGTCAGAATAGTCTTCCAGATCTTTGTGGTGGGGTTTCTATCATGTTGTCATTTTCATTGTGATGTGCTGGCTGTTCTGCTGCTTGGATTTTGAATTCCCAGAGGTCATTGTCTTCTTCTTGTGGGGATAGTGTGGCAGAGCCATCCAATTGATGGAGTGTTAGAATTGAAGGTATTGCTTTTCTGTTAATTGGGCTGAGGTATGTTTGTCTGCTGTGGTGTCTTGTGTTGCTTTATGAATTTGATGTGATATGACTGGTATACCTTCTTGTTGGTTTTGTCCCAGCACCAATAAGTTTTTTTTGACCATAGCCAATTAGGACACACTCAATAGAACGTGGGCAAACTTTGGGATTATGGGTGGAGTAAAGACAAAAGCATGGCATCCAATCTCATGCATATAGGAGTATTTCAGTTCACATCCAAACTATTTTTCATGGGGTGTTTTTCTGTTCAAGGATCTAATTGGTGTTTTTGCATGAAGGTGAGCCACCATGAGATAGAATTCATCACAGAGGAATTCTGGACATTCCAAATCTATCCTCATGGTTCTTGCCTTTCCCATTAGTGTTTGATGCATGGGTTCTACCCTCCCAATCTGTGCTGATGTGTATGGGGCACTGGGATCTTCTGATACACCTCTCAACTTGAACCATTCTTCCATTTCATGACTGTTTAGTTTGCCATCAAAGCCAGCTCAGTATTTTCCAACTCTGAGTCCAGTTTTGTTTTCTTGCTCCTTTTCCCAAGTCTTTAGTGCAGGGAAGGCATCACTTTTGCTTTTAAGAGGGATGGACCAGGGCATGTTTGTATAGTCATCAACTATGTCTAGTACATAATGATTTCCTGACTTCAATTGCACATTTATAGGTTCCATCAAGTCAGCTCATACTATCTCAAGCTTCTATGTTGCTTGTCACCCCTCCTGTTGAACTTTTGGTACTGCTGTTCTGGTCTGTTCACCAAGGATACAGCTGTCACACTTTGGTGGAAGGTGGTGGGGAGACAAGTGCACATCTTCAATCTTATGATTGTGTGCTAACTGCCAAATAGCTCTGTAGTTTGCATGTCCAAGGCAACAATGCCAAGTTTCAAGGTTGACTCCTTGGTGGGCAGCATAAGCATGTTTAATGGTCATGTTTGACAGGTCAATCGTGTATAGTCCCTTTTTCTGTAGTAGTGGGTCCCTGGCAATGGTGGTCTCTGGACCTCTTTGTCATCAAAAAGCATGTACATATGATTGTCCATTGAGATGAAGCTAAGAGAGATCAAGCGGACAGTTGAGCTTGGAACATATAGTGCATTTTTGAATGCAAGTGATTTTCCTTTGGCAGTCCATAGCCTTATGTTCCCAATTCCACAGGCAGAAATAGAGGAGCCACTGACTCCCTTGATTGCCTTCAGTGTGATGGGCCTGAGGGAGAAGAAGTCATATTTGTAGGGTGAGATATGCACAGTCACTCCTGAATCAACAAATAAGGGGTGGTTGGTGGCGGTGAGTACTGTTTCTGTGTCTTGATTGAGTGATTTAATTGTGGTAGGCATATTGTTGGTTTCTTTTGTGTGCTCTCTCCAATTGATGGTGGTTTTTGGTTCTGGTCCTTCCTCCTCCTCAACAACAGTCGCCGTCCACCCTTCCCACTTGATCTTGTCAGCTGTGAAGGTGGTAGTCAGCATGTTGGTGGCTAGTCCTGCAAACCCAGCAGTTGAAGTATTATCTTTCAGGGTCTGTAATTTCCCTAGCTCACCCTCTTCCACTATGTAGACCTTTCCTTTTGGTCCTGTCAGCTGCATGTAGGATTTGGAGCTGCCAGCTCCTCTTTCTTTTGCTCCATGAGCTGCTGAAGCTATGTATGCAGTGTTACAAGCCACCTCAACACTATCTTATTCCATGGCTCTGCCTAGGTGAGCACAGAATGGTGTATTGTGTCCTGCACATGGTCATCCACATGTAGCACAGATGTTGCAACATTTCATGCCAGTGATGCGCTGACTTGCCACCTAGCTGCCATGCAGGAAACAACAAACAAGACCAGCCAGATAGGGTAGCTAGCAAGTAGTAGCATTACATGTGTGTGAAAGGAGTAAAGCAAAGTCCCAGAAACCCATTAAGGTGGTGTGAAGTCAGAGCTGGTAAGGAAGTAGGAGTAAATGGTAAGAAGTAACAGTGCAGCCAGAGTACCTACCAGAGTGTCCATAAGTAGCATACCCATACATACTGCAGGAGTTAGGACACAATGCCCATGTAAAAATAACTCTCAAACAAAATAAACCAAAACATCCATCCATCCATCACACTGGAAGTACCTCTGTGAGGGTCATTTCAGAGCACTAGAAAACAGGGGAAACAACAGGTGATTGCTTGCCTTTATATACCCCTCCTGTCAGTTAACAACATTAATGTGGCCTGATCCTCCTTCATGAACAATGGAGTCCTTTCTGCCTCCATACAGCCAGTACCTGGGAGAAGAACTTTCCAATTCAACAACCCCACTCACTTTTTCTCCTTGGAAGACAATGGAGAATGAACAATTGCAAGCTCAAGTACAAGCACAATATCAGCAACAACACCAAAACTCACACTTGCATGATCAACTATCTCTGCCATGACTACTCATGCCACAGCAAAATCCAAATATCATGCCCCTTCAGCCTCTCTCAGCCTTTGATGACACTCTGACTTCAGAAAACTTGATTCCCCAACATGCAATCTGTGTTTCTCTTGTACTGGCAGTTCTTCAAGCTTAGGTCCACTTCAATGTTCAACATACTGATATGACTCTATGTCTAAAGTCATAAGTCCTGGTTAAAACAAACCATACTATGTGCTGAAAACTGTAGGCATAACAGGCAGACAACTCCTCAGAAACCAGAAAACATGGGAACACTTAAATAATTCACATTGCTGAAGGGCTAATAAAATAATAGAGTATTCTGACAAGCAGGGGGACAAAAAATGGGCAATTAAATATCGACTATTATTGCTGGAATGGTGGACATAGCAGATCTCTGCCAGATATCTCTAATCAAGAGATAATCAAAGAATATGACATCTTACTCCATGGGATAAAAAGATAGGAAGGTCCGGAATATCAAATCATTGAAAATAGGCAAAGAAGGAAAGAGGGGAACCATAGGAATAAGAGGGAATAGTCCGGAACAAGGAGAAAGAATTTTAGGAATGATTCTGACTAGGGGAAAGACCCATAAAGAAAGATGATCAAAAGAGGAAATGTGGTTGCCACAAGAATGAATGGGATGGATCAATAATGATTGAAGAAAGATCAGGAAACATAGGGCATGAAGTAGGGAGACTTAGGAAGAGCTAGGGAAAGCTCTGAGTTCAGGAGAGTATTTGGTATGTCAGAACAAGGTGAACTATCAGATACTCTAGAAGACAGAAGGAAAAGGGCTGGCTCAGGAAAAGTCAGGACATCGGACTACATGAAAATATGAATGTTAGGAGGAGGGGCATCGGATGGATATGTTCCTAGCATGTTTCAAACAGCTGGAACAAGTACATTTATGTCCTTCCAAGAACATTAATGTTTTCCTGGAAGTGGAAGAACTCTGGAATATGGTGACTCTAGGACTTGTCAGGCAAGCCTCAGAAGCATCAGAAATCATGGAATATGAAGGGATAGGCAGAAGGGGCAGAATATCAAGTCCTGAGGCCGGTGCAGACAGCAGGAAGGACCGATATTATTGTTCCCTCCTCAGAACATGAATGTTTCATGGAAACAGTGAAACTCCGGAAATTCTTCATGAGTCTATCATGTTCTATGCAGGAAAGGGTTATAAATTAACTTATTGGTAATGGAACATGGTGGATGGATGGAAAATAGACAATGTTTCAAGGGAATTCAATGGAAAAGGGAATATAGTAATCTACTTATAGAATTCTCAAGTGTCATGACCCCGCCATCTCTGGACCCCCACACACTGCCCCAGCCCCAACACACACCTCCCCCGCACCCCTCGCGC
>QGOB01000238.1:0-98539 GCA_003313055.1 Termitomyces sp. MG145 | reverse complement strand
CGCCCACTTCATGCAAGATAAGCATTACAGAAAGGCAGTTGGGACGTTAAACCATATTGCCAATGGTACGCGTCCTGACATAGCGTTCGCCGTTATGGTTCTTATGCGATATGCAGAGGATCCGCGTCCGTTCCACTGGCGCCTAGTCCAACATGTCCTCGCTTACCTCAAAACAACCAAGGAACATGTCATCACATACTACAGGGGGCATGAGATCAAACCCCATGGTTTTTCTGACTCCTCGTATGCTGATGACCCCGATACACGGAAGTCATCGGCAGGTTACGTTTTCATGATGGCGGGAGGCCCAGTAAGCTGGAAGGCGAAGACACAAGACAGGGTTAGTACGTCGACCGGTCAAGCGGAATACGTGGGAGTGTTTGAGGCTGGGAAGCAAGCCATGTGGATGTTCTCGTGGTTAGCCGAGGTAGATATCCGAGTTGACCGACCTCTTGTCGTGAATTGCGACAGCAACACAGCAATCGCACTCGCAAAGAAAACTAGCGGTCACAGTAAAGTTAAACACCTCGACGTCAAGGTCCATTGGATACGAGAAGCTGTTGCGCACAAGGACGTACAAATCAACTTGATTACCTCCGAAGATAATATTGCCGATCTATTCACAAAAGCTCTTGGCCGCCCACGACTTGAGAAGCTCATCAAAGACATGGGACTTGTTTCCCTATCAACTTAAATTAATATGGCGAGGCTACGTTTCCAGGGGGAGTGTCAAGATGGACTCTAGCCTGCGCCCCAGCCTTTACCGAATTTCCTTTTATATATATATATATTTCATTACCTAATCTTACAATTTTCTTCACGTACCGTACTCGCCACACCTCAGTCGCTTACCACTATAGTGGTCCGCCTGAGGTGTGTATTTACTATATTCTGGGTCTCAACTTATATGTTAACTACTCTACCACTAGATTATATTTCTTACATTGTATCTTGACAGGTAGAGTTCAATCGAGTCGCTTACCACTATAGTGGTCCGCCTGAGATTATATTTCTTACATTGTATCTTGACAACCCAGGTCATGGATTTTAAAGTGCTTTTTAAGGTCATCTACAGCAGAATCAAGTGCAGCAGTGGATTTTAAAGCAAGTGTAATGTCATCAATATAAATGGGAACAATGATTTTGACTTCTCCTCTGACATAGAGATAGATTGAACAGTCAGATTCAAGTCTTTTAAATCCCATTAATGTTAATGCTGCATGTAGTTTCTTGTTCCACTGCCTGCCTGCTTGCTTCAACCTATAAAGTGACTTTTGGAGCCTGAGTACTTTCTTTCCATTCTGGAAGCCTTCTGGTTGAAGCATATAAATGTCTTCTTCCAGGTCTCCATTTGGAAAGGCAGAAGTGACATCCACAGAATGCAACTCCATATCTTCAATGCCAGCAATAGCTAAGATGAGTCTCAATGATGCAGGTCAAAATGTTGGTGCAAACACTTCATTGTAGTCAATGCCATGACATTGTGCATATCCTTTTGCAACAAGTCTAGCTTTGAACCATTCAATAAACTCATCTGCATTGCACTTGACACGAAATACCCATCCACAGCCAATTGCCTTTTTGCCTTCAGGCAAATCACATTCCTCCTATGTACCATTGGCAACTAATGAGACATACTCATCAACTGCAGCCTGATACCACTTGTCAGCATCCTCAAATTTCATAGCTTGTTTGAATGTTCTGGGATCTGAAGAACTAGCCATTCCAGCAAATTGAATATCCTCAAAACCAGGATCAAGTGGTTCTGGTTCAAGTTCAAGGTCAGACTCCAAATCTAATTCTGCTTCTACTTGCTCTTCCTCTTCATCAGAACTCTCTTGGACTGGAGGTTGTCAGGTCCCACTGACGATGGGGGCTCAGCTACACTGGCAAGTCCTTACTAGGCAAGCTTGGAAGGCTAAGTACAAGTCTGGGGCTTATTGGAAGCTCCAGTGTGACTATGAGTGGCCTGGGATGAAGTCTGGAAGCTCCAGAGTTACAAGTAGTGATGTGCATGATGGTGGGGGTGCTATTGGTCAAGGAGCACAAGTTTAGGAAGTTGAGTTTAATAAAAGAGTTGAAAAAGAATGGGAAAGATAAGATTGATTGGAAATGGAAATAAGTTTGGCAATTGATAGAGATGAGTACAGGACAGATGGAAGATAGATTGATTAGGAAATTGGAAAATGATGAGAGATATGGAACTAGAGATAGAGATGTAGAGGAAAAGATACAAAACAGGAGATAAAGAGGTAGGGGAAGAGATACGGAACAGGAATACAAGTCACGGAACAGAAGTACAAGGCGCAAAGACAAGATATAAGAGATGAGGTAAGAAAGAGACAGAGGCACAAAACTAGACAGGAACAGAAGCAAAGACTAAGACAATATCAAGACTACCGACTCAAATGCTATCCTACAGTTTATATATTATCCTTTGGCTAAGTCCCAGGACAAGGTCTCAGCCCTGGGATTGTGGCATTGGTCGGGGCATGTTGGCACGGGCTGCAGTTGCATTGCATAGGGCGAGTCAGTGGTCGCAGTGCACAATAGTGGCACCGTCAACACCACAGGAGCAGATGTGGGGCCTGGTGACATGCTAACGGTTCGTAGGAGAAATGTTATGTGGTGGGCAGGAGAAATGTTACATGGTGGGCAGGAGAAATGTTACATGGTGGGCAGGAGAAATGTTATGTGATGACTGGGGTGCCGGGGTTCAGATATGTCCAATGACATGGAAGCCCTGGAATGATGTGGCAGCCAAGATGCCAGGGTTTGGTGATGCCCATGAGTTTATCCAGAGATGGCCAAGGGTGTTGCTGGTGTAGCATTGTGAGGTTGTTGGTGGTCCCAGAGGTGTGTGGGGGGTGAGGAAGGTGTGTGCCAGTGTCAGAGCAGCATGTGAGGGTCCGGAGTTTGTGAGGTCATGACATTGGGTCGTGACAGAGGTTCCTGATGTTTGACCACCCACCAATCTCTGGGAGGCTGTATATTGTGTCTAGGCCTTTTCAAAGCAAGTGGTGGTAATAGAGGAGGTGGTGGTTGAGCAGAATGGTGTCTAATATGATTGGGACGTGGTCTGACTGGAGCTGATTGTACTAATTCATGTTCAGGCTGTATGGGGGCTAGTGAAGGTGTTCTAGGAACTGGAGGAGGTACTAGTGGAGGTGTTGGAGGTGTTTTTGGCACTTAAAAAAGCAATGGTTGCTTCCCCTCATTTTCAAGAGCAGGTAACTCTGACACTGCACTTTCTTTAGAGGATGCACTTTCAGACTGCATGGATAGATTGACAGATGGCAAAGGAGGTGTAGGAGGTATTATTGGCCTAGTAAGATGCAGACCAGGAAATGAGCACTTATCAAACTCTGCTCTTTCAGAAATTACAGTCTTCTTGGTTTTAGGATTGTAGAATAACCATCCTTTATAACCTGGAGGATATCCAATGAAGATGAATTTCTCCAAATGAGACTGTAAAGATTTGCACTCATCCCTCTGTATATACACATATGCTCTACATCCCCAAACTCTGAGATGAGAAACATCTGGTTTGCACTTGTGCCATCCCTCATAAGGAGTTATTGACTTATTTGCTGTTGGGATTCTGTTCAGAATATGAATCTGAGCATGAAGGCAATGTGCCCAGAATGAGGCTAGTAAACCTGATTCATTGAGCATAGCAGTAATGTCCTCTGAGAGTGTTCTGTTTGCTCTCTCAGAAACACCATTCCGCTATGGCCTATTTCTAGTTGTGTGCCTTCTAAGAATTCCACAAGCATCAGTAAATGCAATGAACTCCTTGGACATGTACTCTCCACTCTTGTCATCTTGTAAAGCCTTGATCTTGGCATTTAGAGCATTTGCTTGCTCCTGCCTTTTGCCTCTTTCAGTGCAATGTTTTGTCTGCTGCTTAGCTTGCTGCTGTGCTACTTTGTATTTGTAGCAATTAGTTTGTGTATGGCCTTGCAATGTGCAAAAATCACAAACAGCCTTAGCCAATGCTGCAGTCATAGCAATTGTGGAAGCAGCAGACTCATCAGCACGTCTACGACGTTGTGTTTTTTCTGTAACAAAGGCCTGGTAAATTTTGGCCTTGTCCAGATCATCTTTAAGAAGAAGAGTGGATACAAATGCAAAAAAATCTTCAGAAAGAACTCTGATTAATGCCATTGAAGCTAGTTCATTGTTCAATTTGGCAATATCAAAGTCTTTAGAGCACAAATCCTGAATCTTTTTCATTGCAGTCTCAAATTTTCATCCTCTCTTTTTCTGATGGAAAAAAAGTCATCATAGGCATTAAAGCATGTGCCAGGGCATTGTTGCATATGTATCTGCTTGAGAGCCTCCCACATTTTGTCTGGTTGATCTTTGAGATTATTGAGATGGATTCTTTGATCATCCTCCACCATCAAATAGATCAAACCAGATGCAGTATTAGCTCCTTTCTGCCATTCTGTATACTCCCTTTCCTCTTCTAAAGTAAGTTTGTCAAAGAGTTCAGGAGCTAAAGAAGGCATAGAAATAGGCATTCAGGCATTTTGAGAGCAAAGATAAGCTTCCATTTCTCCAACTCAGGAGTTGTAGTTGTGAGAGTTGAGTTTAGTGAAAGTTGGAATAGAAGTGGGCATAGTGAGAGTTGATAGAGGGTTTTGAATAGTGCAGAATGCAGGCAAAAAGCATTTGAAAGTGCTTAAAAAGCAATAGATGTAGATCACCAAGGTCTAGTATGCCAGAAGGAATTCAGCCACAATCCAGTTAATAAACTGGCAGGGTTCCTATAAGGAGTGGTGCAGCAGGAAGATGAAGTATAGTAAAGCTAACTATCTAACTGCAGACTCTGCAATTGTAACACCTCTCAATTAGGCAGGTCAGACTTCACTGATGAGATAAAGTGGCCCCACTTAAGAGTGCCAGCCCAAAAGTTCAGAGTCTATGTAACTAGAGGGAGCTGCAACCACTATAAGGACTATAGCACAGACACAAAGTAATCAACCTAAAAATTATGGATTAAAGCTTTAGAGCCCGGGGCCCATAACCTGTTGAAGACAGGCAAGCACAGGGGACTGAATAGTCACCAAAGCTGAAATTGAGGGTGAGTGAAATACTAACCTGAAGTCCAGAGTCAGAAACTGGGGACTTCAGGTAAATCCAACTACATTATATACTAAAAGTGTATGAATGGAATGAAGGAACCTAACTGAGACTTAAATGGAATGAAGGAGCCTAAGTGAGACTTGAATGAAATGAAGGAATCAAACTGAGACTTGAATGGAATGAAGGAACCAAAGTGAAACTGGAATGGAATGAAGGAACCAAAGTGAGACTGGAATGGAATGGTACTCATGGAGATAGTATGGTGAATTCTGGGAATTTTTAACAAATTTTACATAGTGGAGCAAAGAAGAGCTTTAAAAAGTTGGAGATGGAGGAGGGTGCTTGCTACTTTCAACAGGACAATGACCTCAAACTCAACTCCAGGAAGGCTGACAAGTGGTTTGAAGACAATAACTTTGATGTTTCCTAGTGGCCAGCTCAATTCCTTGATCTCAAGCTTATTGATCATCCAAAAAGTTCAATGTGTTGTCCAAAAAGGTAACAGAGAGCCAGAAGTAGAGAGTCTAAAGCTAAAAGCAGAAAATTCAGAAAAAAAAAATGTAATAGGTTAGAACAATATTCATGTAGTAACTGAATCAAATCAAATTTTAGATTAGACTAGCTATGTTATAAAAATACAAGATGTTGTCCTTATGTGAGCAAAGGACATTTTAATAAATGTGTCACAGACGTGTAATGTCTATAGTGACGTGTAACAACCTGTTACACAAACTCAGATTGTGTTAGAGAGTATGATAGATCTTGTTCATCTTATCTCAAAGTTTCTCTGCTTATCATAATCTCTTTGTTTGACACCTTGTCTTGAGCCCTTATAGAATAGTCTACTTTGACAACTATTACAATTGTCATTGTAGTAGCTACTACTGCTGTCACTGCCTTCTAAGTCTCAGTCTAGTCATGCAATCTGTTTCATGAACTGCCTTTTTAATTTGAAATTGAGGAGAGAAAATCTTCTAATCACTTCCATAAGCAAATCTATCACTCCAAACATTGTGATTACAGTCTGGATAGCTGATAGTGGGGCAGTTGTGTGCCTCACAAACTATTTGGCATTGCTCAGCTATTTGCTGCATGAAGTACTCATTATCTGTTTTTTCCCACTGATGAAGAGCAAATATGTTATTTACAACCTCTTGCAGTAGAAAGACTGCTCTTTATGAAGGAAGTGCTAGCTGTAAGTTCATGCTAACAGACATTGTTACTGCTGAACCTTGCACTTTCTTCCATTTATAATAGGCTTTTTCTTCCAGTTCTAATACACAACAGTTAAACAGTATATATTTGTCACTATTTTACTATTGCCTCATAGCAACAGCAATTCAATATAACTCCATACATACAGTTGTAACTGTTGTTATGTTGTCTTCTTAGCAATATCTGGATATTTTACTCAGACTAATTAGATTCTGCATCTCCAATATGAAGGATGCCCACTCACTTTCTTCTTCATCCAATGCCACTTCATCAATTAAAGGCTGACCTTTGATTTTGCTTTAGTTAGCCTATATAACACTTTTAGTGTGGACTGACTTATGTTTTTCTAGCCTGGCCATATCATTGACATCAAAGTTGTCACCTGCTTTACTGATGCCCATGTTGCACTCATTGTCCTAGGAGTCCTAGCTCAGAATGATAAGGATCTTTGCCCTTCCAGGCTTAATTTTGCCCATCACTACCAGCTCTAACAACAATTGAATCCCTGTTGGAGATGCTCAGAATACATAGTGAGATGCATGCTGCATTCAGCTGGAATAAACCTTTGCTACTGGAGCAAGGCATCCATATATGCAATCCACATTCAAAGTTGCTCACTAATGCTTGCTCTGAATGACATTATGCCTTAGAAGGCCTGGACTGGCCAAAAGCCTGATATTTCCCCCCCACTAATATTTTGATCTATTGCATACATTCTTGAATAACTGTGCATAGGAAAGCTGGAAGTCACATCAGTCAAGTGTCACATGATTGGCTAGTGGACTAACAAAACAAAAGGCTACAGACTTGAAGATGTTGAAACTGGAAAACTTATCACAGCAAAAAACATATACTTTGTGAAAGACAACATCTCAAAGGACTTTGCAGAGTTTGAAACACATGGCAATCCACCATCCCTAAAAGAGTTGGCAGCATTGGTCCCAAAGGACATTGCCAAGCCCACTCCTACCCTCTACTCATTCTATACCAGAGTTCACTGGAAAACTCACAGCCTCCAAGCCCGTACTAATGCTAGCTGTTAAAGTGCTAAAAGGTTCAAAACCAGCTGCCCTGCCTTTTGAAAAATCATCCTGTGCATGACCACTGCTAAGTCAAATGTTATGGTGTTATACTCATGGATGACAAAACATCTGAAGAGAAGCACAATGGTTGGCATAGGAGCTACATTGCCTTTGAAGAGGGCAAACCTAAAACTTACCATGAAGCTATGTCCTCCACATGCTTAAAGCAGTGAGACAAAGTGATTACAACCAAGTACAAAACCCTGCAGGAGACCAGCACTTTTGAGTGGGTCTCAACACTATTTGTAGGGTTAAAAAGCCATTGAAAGTCACATTGTGTTCCATATCAGATACAATGGCAATAAAAACATTACTAAGTCCAAGGCTTGGATTGTTGCAAAAGGCTTCTTGCAAGTCTATGGCCAAGACTTTATAGAAACAGTCTCCTTCATTGCAAAACTCACTACCCTCTGTACTCTATTATCTATTGTTTCCTGCAAGGACTAAGAGCTACATCAAGTTGATGTGGTCACAGCTTACCTTGACAGAGACTTCAAAGAAGAACTATATATAGTCATACCTGAAGGAGTGATTATTGAGGAAAAAACTGGTGGATATTGAAAGCTTCAAACACCCCTTTACAGGCTCAAACAAGCAGGATAGCAATGAAAAACCAAACTCAATGGGATCATATCAAAAGCTGGCTTTGAAAAAGGCAAATGACTATCTCTACATCCTGGGGAAAGGGAGAGAAATTATGATGTTAGTACTAGTCTACATCAATAACATGGTTCTCACTGCTAAAAGCCTTGCAATTCTGCAAAAATTCAAAGCTGAGTTGGCTGCTAAATTTGAGATCTCTGACCTAGGAGAATTGAAATACATACTGAGCATCCAAGTCAAGCAAAACAGACAATCACACATCATTTACCTAGACCAGACAGCATACATCCATCAGATCCTTGCATGATTTGGCATGTCCAAATATGCACCAGTGTTCATCCTCTGCTGCAAAGCAAAACCTCTTCACATCACATTTGCCCCAAGATGAAAACAAGTGTTTGCAATATTTAAAATTTGTGAATGGCCTGAAGTACCTTAAAATTGTTGCACACCACTATATGCTACTCAAATGCAGCCCAACATTCAATACTCAGTTGGAATCACAGTGGCAACCCTGGACAGACTCACTTCAAAGCTGCAAAGTATATCCTACACTACATCAAGGGCACTGTTAATATGTCATTAGTATTTAAAAGAAGTGAGAGCAAAAAAGTCAACTTGTAGGCTGGACTGACTCTAATTGGACACAAGACATTGATTTGCATTGCTCTATTGGCAGATTTGTGTTTAACATGGCAGGAGAGTCCGTGTCTTAGTTAGCAAAAAAGCAACCTACAGTTGTGCTGTCAACAGTTGAAGCCAAGTACATGGCTGCATCAAATGCAACTAAAGAAGCTATTTGGCTTTAAGTTCTTCTTCAGAACCTTGAATACCTCCAGCCAAATGCAATGGTCATCCACACAAACAACCAAGGCTGTATAGCACTAGCACAGAATCCTGTCACACACTCACAGGCCAAGCATATCAACATCCAACACTATTTCTTACACAAGCATGTTGAAATTAAAGAAATCAATCTCTTTTGCTGCTCTACAAAAGATGTGCTTGCTGATATATATATATTCATAAAAGCCTTATCATGCAGAACTTTCAAGAAATTCTGCAATGCATTGGAAGTCATGCAAAGATGAAGGTCTTATCAAGTAGAAGTGACAAGATGGCTCATGCAGATTCCTCAATTGTCAGCTTCTAGTACTAATTTTGTTGTCACCAACATAGAGTTCAACCTTTTCCATTGAACTCTAGATGAACACTATTATATTGTATCATCCTTACACATACAATAATATTAAAGCCTTCCCCATTGAACTTAAGAACTCCAGTTTCAGCCCTTACCAAAGATCTCATCTATGCTTGCCCGTGCTAACCAAAACCTTCCTTGCTCATACACTAGACATCCATTTGTCAATACATCAATACCTTGGTGGGAGTGGTTGACTATAAACAGAAGTATTTGTGACTTGATATAAAGAAGTGCACATTTTTTATAGATGCAATCTTATGAGAAAACTATATGAATTTCTATCCAGATGATGACCAATAATGAAGGAATTGTAAAATATCACTGATGGATGGATCCACATGACATGATCACAGAATTCTCTTGAAGACAATATTTTTATGATGTTTTTACAGATACTGTCCAGCCATGTAGTTAGTTATAGAACTTCGAAATCAATGATGATTGATTGAAAAAAATGCCCATGCCGAGGATTGAACTCGGGACCCTTGCATATCAGAATGTAAGTGGCCAGTTAACCTCATAAGTACAATGCTCTACCACTGAGCTACACGGGCCACATTGAAAATGCAGTACTAGAACCTGTCGTGCACTCGAGATTTTTTCCTGCAAGTTGTTCAAACCAACTCATGTACATATATCAATTAACAACGCCCGAGCTGAAGGAACAGTCATAAATTTATCTCTCTCTCTTCCTTCAGACCCTGCTGCCTCCCAGAATGCCTCATAAGCATCTCCAATGCGTTCACGTACATGTTCGAGCATAACACGTACAGTCACCGTCCTGGAATCTTCGAGATATAGGCGCAACCGGACAGCATGTTCACGAAGCTCGGTCGAACAGGCTTGCTCGAATGCAGTGACAACGTCACGACTTGAGAGCTTGACGGTCGTTTTCGATGAAACTGAAGGCCCAGATTCTATTGTATTCGTAGACTTGGTGTTCGGAGCAATAGCCCAAGCGTGTAGTGGTTGAGTGATAGAATCTGTGCAAAGGGTAATGATGGTCTCGCATGCGCGGCGGAGTTCGTGATCAATGCCCTATGAAACCGTCACGCAGACGTTATTGAATGCAGAGAAGAGAAAAGCAACGTACGTACATGTTTAGCTTCCTGGATGCTTTCATTCATGCGGGGCATGCCAAGGGAAGTAAACAGGGCATCCGGAAGCAGTGAGGTCGTTTTGCTCAACATGGTAGCCAAAGTATCTGTACAACCGCATTGGAATACAATTTACAGGAGAAAGAACCAGCTCACCTGACATTTCCGCAGGGTTCTTCACACCACTACCGCTACCTTCTGCTTCACGCTGAGTCATGTCCAGACTTTGAGTCACTTCCTTCAAGAGCAATAGATGCCTCGCAAGGAACAGATGAGCATCTAACGGAGCTTTGACACAAATCATATCCGCGGCCGCAACCAGAGACTGGCGACAGAGACTAATTGCCTCTTGTGCTATGTCTTCAAAAATGGCCGGCTAAAGAAACGACTCAGAACGGCGATTTCAAGAAATGTCCAAACACATAGTACCTTGACAAAGTCGTGTAATTGTGAAAGTACCCAAACAGTCTTGCGAAGGGTAGGGTACCACGTGTCCTGCTTTTCAATGGATGGCAGACGGAACTTTTCACTGATGCTAGCTTTTTCCTGTATTTCAAAGCCGCTTGGAGGTTTCTCTGCGTCTGAGACGAAGTTAGTTGAACAACCCCACATAAAAAAGACTTAAGAGACTCACTAATGAGAATGTCGGGATAGGCGAGATCTTCGGGTCGAGGAGCATAATATCGAATATCGGATTGGATGACCGATTGCGCCTTGAAAAAGAGCCTTGTCTGTGCGTCCTGCAGGACCATTTGCAATAGGTGGCTGATGTGGAGCTTCTGAAGACCGTGGACCTTACGAGCGGCATGAGGGTCAATCAAAAATTCTTCGTCGTCGTTCATCCCTGCTTCATCGTCTTCGCTCGAAACAGATGATACATCAAGTACCATGAGTGCTTGCAGAACCGTGCAGACCTCACACAGAACTGTCAACCGTGGTTCATGCAAGATTCGAGGGCGAAGGTCGTCGTAAAGATAATCACATAGGTTTTCCAAGTATGAGCTATGGAAAGACTATCAACGCATTGAGCTTGAAAAGAAAAAGCTACGCACTATAACTGTTCTTCACCTGAAGTAAAAAAATTACGATAAAGCTCAAACTCGTCGGTGCATAGCTGCTTGAGATAACTGCACCCGGCGCGTGTCTAGAATCAAAATGTGACTTCAAGCCCAGGACAGATACAAGGCTCTGACTGACCAGCTCAACCAGTTCCGTACGTGAAGGATCGAGCCCCTTGATCTCCTCTGTTATTCTGACCACGAGGAGAGACTTGCGTGTGGAAAAATACGCTGTGTGGCATTCTTCCAAAAGTGCCGACAGCTCTTGTGGATGGGAACGAGCACGCCGTTCTAACTCGCTCAGCAATGGAAGGAGCTGAAATGATACTGTTTTAAAGCGTGTGTAAAGAAGATGCATTTGTGCAGTTGGCGATACATCCTGAAAATGTATTGGTTGATCGTAGGAACGGAGGAACACCAAGAACAAACTCACCTTCTCGTATAACCGCTTCGAGACATCGACAGAGAGAGCGCGTAGAGATCCAACGAAGTACATTTTAATGAGTGTCATTGCTCTTGTCATGCATTGTTGATATCGAAATAGATAAATATCGGCTTCCCGAAAGTGCCGCTATGTTGGATCAGTATGCCAGTGAATGAAAAACAAAATAGGAGAATGAGGCTGACATGAGCTTTGAGAAAATCTATACAGATGTCGACACGCTCCACCATGTAAAGGAAATCCGTCTGAAGAACAAGAGACTCTCCAGGGTGATTCAACATTCGTGTCGCGTGTTCAAGTTCTTGAAAGTAGTCCAGACGGGTGCCGATCTCCTCTGTCAATTCAATAAGTTTATCCTGGGTGGTAGGTATATCAACGGCCTGGTGGGAGACAGACTAGGGACTACCCACCCGTTCTTCCAACAGCTTCTGACAAGCATCCTTGAGACTCTTTCCGCCTTCTTCAACACCTCGCCATGCTTCCAACATGCCATCCACCTCTTGGTCCACCAAATTGATCTTTTCCACAAGCAAGTCGCAAGCGCTTAGATGTTCAGAGACGTTCGCGACGTGAGCACGAAAATGGGCTTCCTGGCTGTGTGCAACAGATTTGTCGATGAGAGAATACCAGTCGTAGAACTGCTGAGGCGTCTGAATGGGTTGTTTTGGGTGCAAGGCATGGGCGACAGAAGCGGACAGAGGCGTGTTTGGACGCGAAGGACCTGCCGCAGGCTTGCTACGCTGCAATACTAGAGGAGTTGATGGACGAGATGGATCAGCTTCATCTAGAGTGAACTAGTGAGGATCAATTATGCAGTGGTCGGCTTGACACGCGTGCTCGCTCACTTTTGAAGGCAAGGGGATCTGTTCAGTGGCTAATTTGACTTTTGTGATGCTTCTAGTTTCGATATCACCAAGGGGTGCTTTTATCTCCCACTCTTCCACAGAGAGAGTAAACTTGGGCTGTGGCGCAAGCTGGGGCGGTGTTGCACCGTGACGAGAACGACCAGAAGCCATGCGGTGGCTGTGCGGCCAAGGGGGACACATGACCGAGTGGATCAGATAAGATTGGTTTGCGCCATAGTTTGCTTCCGGGACGACGGTGACATGCTCCGTCTCGCTGGGAAACCTCTGCGCGCCACACCAGTGTCGACAGCATTCCACTTTGCAGGTCGTTCCAAACTGAATGGACGTCTACTACACCTCTTCAGATGCCCTACCCGAATTTGTTCTACAGCTTCTCACTCACCACGCTGCAGGCCAGCGCTTGAGGCTCTATCTCGTCGTACCTTCCAACATCTCGCACCAAAGCCAGATGCGCCAACTTTTACGAAACCTCCAGCAATGAACACAGGGGGGACAAAATCGGACATTCCAACCTCAAAGGAGCAGAGAAGGATAGACTGGACAATCTTAAAACGGCTGTTGGTGAACGTTTGGCCGAAAAACGATTGGAAGACCCGGGGGACAGTGCTCATCGGGTTCGCACTTCTCATTGGTGGCAAGGTTTGCTTGTGTGGTTCCATGACTCGATTTGAGACTCCATCTCTACCAGGTCCTCAATGTCCAAGTTCCTCTGGTGTTCAAAAGCGTCATTGATGCTCTCAATGTCGATATCACTACTACCTCGACTGTCTGGGTTGTTGCAGGAAGTTTGATTCTTGGATGTAGGCTCGCCATTATGATATGTTGAGTCAAGCTAACTCGAGAGTTAGATGGCGCCGCTCGTATTGGTGCCACTGTATTTGGCGAAATGTTGAACGCAGTCTTCGCTGGCATAGGACAAAGGGCTATCCGTAAGGTTGCAAGAGAGACCTTTGAGCATCTTCTGAACCTCGACCTTCGGTTTCATCTTTCGCGGCAAACTGGAGGTTTAACTCGTGCCATCGACCGTGGTACCAAGTAAGCGAGCGCCTGGTCATGTATATATATGTCTTTAATTTACCAAACGCAACAACAGAGGTATCACTTTCCTTCTCCAAGCCATTATATTCCGCATTGTTCCTACTGCTTTGGAGATCTCGATGGTGTGCGGAATACTTGCGAGTCACTCACATAAACCTTGAATATAATGGGTCCTTATCACTGTTTTCGTAGACTTACAAGTTCGGCTGGGACTTTGCTGCAATCACCCTCGTCACAATGGCAGCCTACACCTGGTTCACTATTCGCACAACATCATGGCGGTATATTACTCATTGGAACGTTTAACTCGTATACTAAACCCTTGTCCAGCACACGTTTCCGTCGAGAAGCCAACAAAGCAGATAACAAGGCTGCCACCGTGTCTGTAGATTCGCTCATCAACTTTGAAGCCGTAAAGGTGCAGTTTTCGTTCTTTTGTTGTGAGAAGTACCCTGAACGAATTCCTACAGCACTTTAACAATGAGAAGTTTGAAGTTGCGCAGTACGACAAGCACCTGTCAGAGTACGAAAAGTCCTCAGTCAAGATCACCACGTCCCTGGCATACTTGAATTCTGGCCAAAATGTCATATTTTCTTCAGCGTTAACTGCATGCATGTTTTTGGCAGCTCAAGGGGTTATTCAGGGTACGCATGCACGAGCATTCTTCTTTTTTTTTTCCTGCTCAGTGCTCCTTAATGACGAAACATAGGAACTATGACCGTTGGTGATCTCGTAATGGTCAATCAGCTAATTTTCCAGTTGTCGCTTCCACTTAACTTCCTGGGTACGATCTATCGCGAAATGAGGCAAAACCTGCTTGACATGGAAGTCCTGTTTAAACTCGTTGAAGAAAACCCTCCCCCTCAGGTTTGTCATCCTACAATCATCACCGCCTCTTACTTACCCGACACCGTCTTCCCGCAAGGACAAACCCAATGCTCCACCCCTCAACATCAACGGTGGCTCTATTCGCTTTGAAAACGTCACATTCGGCTACCACCCAGACCGTCCCATCTTCCGCAACCTCTCCTTCACCGTCCCCGCCGGCAAGAAAGTCGCCATCGTTGGTCCTTCCGGCTGCGGCAAGTCCACCGTCTTTCGCCTACTGTACCGGTTCTACGATCCAGCCTCCGGCCGCATCTTTATTGATGATCAGAACATCCACGATGTGCGCATGGACAGCCTTCGTCGTTCCATCGGTGTCGTCCCGCAAGATACGCCGCTCTTCCACTCGGATATTATGCATAACATCCGTTATGGAAGGCTTGATGCTGCGGACGAGGAAGTGAAAGAGGCTGCTGTTAAAGCTAATGTTCATGGAACTATAATGAAGCTGCCAGAAGGGTATAACACTCAGGTCGGGGAGCGGGGTTTGATGATTAGTGGTGGAGAAAAACAGAGACTCGCTGTTGCACGAGTGCTGCTCAAAGACCCCCCAATCTTGTTCTTTGACGAAGCAGTAAGTTTTGTCGTCTACATGTCATAACCTTGTCATGACACGTTTGATACAGACATCGGCATTGGATGCTCACACTGAATCGGAACTAATGAAAAATATCAATAACACACTGCTAGACAAGGCCCGTACTAGTATCTTCATCGCTCATCGCCTCAGGACCGTGATTGAGGCCGGTATGTCTGCCCATTTCCCGACTTTTCTCTACTACTGCTCACTCGCAATTCCTGCAAGACCTTATCATCGTCATGAAAGATGGCTATGTCGTTGAAGAGGGTACTCACGACGAGTTGCTCAGGCGGCGTGGTCTTTATCACAGCATGTGGCAACAACAAGCAACACTGGAAGGACTCAAGGCAGAGACAGAAGAGGATCTCACAGCCTGATTACTACTAGATGAGGCTTTAGACTAATGTTATTCTTGTTCGATTTGAGATGCTTCTACCTTTCTGCCTCTTGAGCTGATTTTCGATTTCCCTGAAGATTTGTTGCCCTTTGTATTCCTTTGATTGGACATAAGGAGCCACGATGAGTTTTGAAGAGGCAGAGACGGTCGTGTACAATGAAAGGCCAGTTTTCAAATCACAGAATTGTTGCACATAACGCAAAGTACCCATTGGGTCTCACTAGATCTGTACTCACAGGAATAATGATTTGAATGTCTAGTTCTTACATGGATTATGTCTTCTGTCAGAGAGTCAAAAAATTCGAGAGGTCACTATGCTCAAAAATTCAATATCTTGACGTTGGGGCGCACTAGAGCTTATCACAACGATTCGAAAACAGTCAAAATCATATTAATACGCTTCATATTCGTGGAGATATGGCCGTCCGCGTTTTTAAAGGGAAACGGCTAATATTCACGTGTGTTGGCAGCCGCGCCAAACTATTTCAAAAACCAGCAAACCGTCTCTTGGCTCTTTCTACATACAGAAGTCTCAGGGAAGCCATCTGCGGGCGCTCATCGGAATCGATCGATCAAAAGTTGTAAATTTGATAAGATAGAGATCTACAGAACAACTTTTTTGTGTCCCCTCTCTATTCGACGACAACATGACGCAAAACGAAACGCTTTTCCCTGAAATTGGATCCCTCGCAATCAAGGCTGATGATACTTCTGACTTTCCGGAAGGAAGTAACGACGACGCTGAGGACAAAGTCGTCCAGGAGGTCAAGTCCCTCTGCATGAATTGTCATGAACAGGTCAGTTTTATCTCGGCCAAATGAACTGTCTATGCCTCTGAACGATACCAGTAGGGTGTTACGCGACTCATGCTTACGAGCATACCCTATTTCCGCGAAGTTATTGTCATGTCTTTCCGATGTGAGCATTGCGGAGCGGCGAACAATGAAATTCAATCCGCAGGAACTATCCAGGGTGAGACAGTTACTCTCTCTCATAAATTTCACACCACCTAAACACAAAATAGCGGAGGGTACTGCATACACAGCCCGTATCCTCGCTCGATCTGACCTTGACCGGCAAATTGTCCGATCACCAAGTTGCGAAGTCCTCATTCCTGAGCTCGAACTGACTCTTCCACCAACGTCGCGGGGACAATTGACAACTGTAGAGGGACTCGTTCGGAACGTGTATGCCGACCTGAACATGGATCAGCCCCTGCGACGGATTCAAGATCCAGAGGGTGCTGTTACAATCGAAGGTATTCTTGATAAACTAAAGGCTATACTTGGGGACGACGAAGATGAGAATGCGGAGCAGGACGATGTCAAGCTAGGAGAGGTAAATAGTAAAACAGCCTCCTCCAACAAAGATGCGCCGCTCCCCGCTTTCACTATAAGATTAGACGACCCCGCTGGAAATTCCTGGATCGAGTTCATTGACAGTATGGCGGATCCTAAATGGAACATGCGGAAGTATCGTCGTACCCTCGAGCAAAACGTGGCGCTTGGGTTAGTTTCAGCAGATGAAGCTATTGATGGAAAAGACGAGATCACCACCGATGCAATTACCGACGACGAAGTGTTCATATTCCATGGCCACTGTTCGAGTTGTGGCCATCCATTGGACACGAAGATGAAAAAAGTTACGATCCCCTACTTTAAAGTATGTCTGTCCCTTTCCTTAGTCTCCCGCATTACGACTGACTTTCCATAGGATATCCTTATTATGTCTACAAATTGTGATCGATGTGGATATCGCGACAACGAAGTCAAATCAGGGTCGGCAATCTCTGAGAAAGGGAAGAAAATCATCCTCAAAGTGGAGGATCGGGAGGATCTGAGTCGTGACATTCTCAAGGTGCGCCAATCTCAGCTATCTCTTGAGGTACATTCAACAACAAACGTCCTCTATAGAGTGAGACGGCAGGACTCAGCATCCCTGAGGTCGATCTTGTGCTACAGCACGGCACACTCGGTGGCCGTTTCACAACACTCGAGGGTATCCTGAACCAGGTCTACGAAGAACTCTCGGAGAAAGTCTTTGCTCAAGGCGACGCTTCAAAACCCAACGATCGAGCTGGTTTTGAGACCTTCTTGAAGAATCTCAAAGAGGCGAGTATCTCATCTTCGCCTTCGCCACAATGCCTCAGTCTGACTTTATGCTTCTAGGTCATGAATGTCGAACGCCCGTTCACGGTGATCCTCGATGACCCCCTCGCAAATTCTTATATGCAGAACCTATACGCACCTGACCCAGATCCCAATATGACGATCGAGACATATGACCGGACATGGGAGCAGAATGAGGTACTTGGACTTAATGACATCAAGGTCGAGGGGTACGAGTCGGATGCAAAGAAGGAAGCCGGAGAGACTACAGCAGGTGTGAAGGAGAAGGAGTCATAGGTAGAAGGTACATATTACTTTCCTTCACATGTATACAAATGATGGCCCAGAGATGGGATGATTGACAAGAGTGTCTGGCCGACATCACTGACATTCGTAGTGAACGTCAGATGTTTATGAGAAGGTGCAGGATGATTGCTGGGATGACTGACCCTTGCAAAACCTAGCGTATGAAGACTGCACCACTTCAACACAGCTCTTTGATACATAATCCAGTGTGTGGAGTGAGCACAGAAGCAGGCAAGAAGTAGGCAAGGGGCAAGCAAAGCAAGCAGAGCACGAAGTTATCACTTGAAGTGATACAGGCTAGGCCAGAAGAACATTGCTAGTGTTCAGCCTGTGAGGAAATAATCCTGTTAAAGCTAGCATGGAGTTCGTAGAGAGTCAATAGAACAGTAGACTTCTTATTTGGTGAGTAAGCAGCCATTATATGCACCTCATTCAGATGCCGAGCCCTGTTTTCAGTGGTCCTGTTCATGTTTTCCCTATGTCAGGTAACACAATCAAGTGCTGTTTCATTGACATCTCAAGTCTAATGATACTGAACCCTACAATTCAAGTGGTTCCTTCCCTGGTCCATGCTTTTACCGCCTCCAGATTTGATTCAATGTGTGTCAGTTTTCTTGACAGATATTCATTCATTTTATGCCTCCTTAGTTCAACTTTGAGTGTGCAACAAACAGTGTGATCAAAGCACCATGTCGGGTCTGCAGGGTTAGAGTCGGACGCTAGTATGTGGCTTTCTTACCACAGTGAAACATGCTAACATGAACTTCCGTCTTGTGAGTGGGCGGTGGAGGGAACATATTGTTCCTCCAGATCTTTGACAACTCCCATGGCAATGCTTTCCTCTTGCTCAAATGTCTTTGCCCGTCATCACCTGTCAAGAACCATGTACACGACACACTTCAAAGTCAGGGTTGCAAAGCGTCTGAAATATCATTGGTTCTACGCAAGACTGATCAGTCAGTTTACTACGTCACAAGTTTTCTTCTTTTCCTTATGGTCACCTGTTAGTGGGTTTTCAAAACCTTAGCAAACCCTTAGGGTCCTCGGAGCTGAACAGTTCCAGCAGCATTGAAGAGCAAGGTTCATATGGAAGTTCCCATAATATGCATATCACAGGCAGGCACCTACGAGCAATCAAAGGCATACAGGAGTCATGAATTACAGGGAATAAGACAGAGGCATATCTCCCACATTGATTGGGGAGGGAGTCAGCAAGGATTGCAGGGAGAAGGAAAAGGCAGCAGAAAAAATGTTTTCCAGACAGTGCTTGGGTGTAGCTAGCACAAGTGGTGGTTATGGGGTACGAAAAGTCAAAGACAGATCATGAATCTGCTGAAGGAGACCCAATATAAATCCACGAATTATTTCACATATGAATGCAGGCATGGAGTATGTCATATTGAACAGTACAAGAGTCGACAGGCATAATCTTAAAGTCTCCATAACACAACACAACTGCTATCTCGTTCAAGGAGCGAAGAGCTGACTGAGGAAGGGCTCGCCAGCAGCCTTGGGCGCTTTGGGCTTCTTCTCACTCTTCTTCTGCTGCTTCTCTGCTGAGGGGTCAACGATCATCCTCCTCGGACAGGTTGACATAAACTTACCGAGCTCCTGACGACGAAGGACCTTGGCGTAAGGGTTGAGACGGAAAAGAATACCCTTGTTGACAAGAGGGTTCTTCTTCTGTGCCCAGGGGCGCTTCTGGACCTTCTGGCCAGCGGGGCGAACGACGGACTGGATCTCATCAGAGTTGATGAGACGAGTGACGTCGGGGTTGGAGATCTTGGCGGTGGGAAGGAAGTAGTCACGCTTGTGGAGGGAAGCCTTGTCGAAAGTGCCAAAGACCTCGTCGAGGAGGGCGAAAGCACCCTCAGTCCAGATGACGAAGCGACCGAGGTGACCACCTGGAGCGAGCTGCAGGAGGTTGAGGCGGCGAACGTTGACGAGTTCGACACCTGGAAGGTTGCGGAAGGCCTTGACAATACCGTTGTCCTCATTGTAGACGACGAGAGGACCACGGCGTTGGCGATGCCTGCGGTTCCTCATCTTGCCCTTGCCAGCGCGGAGCTTGCGAGAGTTGGAGACCTTGACGACGTCAGAGTACGCATGGAGAGACTTGAGGAGCGCGATGGCCTCCTTGGTCTTTTTGAAGGACTCTGCGGCGCTGGCAACGACGAGAGGAACCTCCTCGATCTGCTCGATGCGGTGGCCACGAGCGAGAACGAGAGAGGGAAGAGCCGAGGCAGCGAGAGCAGAGACGATCGCGAAACGGCGCTGGTTCTGGTTGACCTTGACATGCCACTTGCGCCACGTCTTGGTAGGAGCGAACATGCGTCCTCCACGGCACATGTTGCCAAACGCAGCCTGACCAGAACGGTGGGTTCCTCCGCCACCGACACGAGGAATACGAGCTACAGCACGACCAGTACCCCAAGACTCTGCACTAGTCTGGTGGCCAGCCTTTTCGGAAACAGCATAAGCCTGCCTTTTGTTCTTTGCGATGCTCTCTGGTCACGAAACGAGTGAATTTGGTCTGCAGAACTGCCGGAGGAGTACTTACTGTGAACCTGAGCAACGACATCCAACCTGATGGGGGCAGTGAGGACGGCGGGGAGAGGGAGCGACGACGAGGGCTCTACAGGACGATGAGCAGGGGAGAAAAAAAAAAAAAACAAAACAAAAAACACTGACCGCCGTTGCTGGAGCGAACGTTGACGGTCGGGCGGGAGGCCATTGAAAGTCTTGAGGTCTTGATTTTTGCGGACTCGCCAAATCAGGAATCATCACTAACCACATTTCGGCTTTTGCCGAAACAACTGTATAGTCGCACAAATAAGGAAATTCCCTTTTTTGGAAGGTACATGGTCTAAATTCTAGTCCTGCTCTGGCGGCGAAGGTCCCTGCCCGCCTTGCTCCTTCTCCTTCCGCACGGCCTGCACGACATCGTCCACCCGCAGAAGCATGCGTGCTGCCTGCAATTCAATTAGCATTTTGTCAGAATTATTCAATAATGCACCAACCTCGATTGCAGTTTTCAGAGTTTGTATCTAGAGCCAGCCCATTGAGAACAGAACAACAGCACAGCCAACAAACTCGTATAGCTCACCTTGACGCTGGCAGATTCATAGAGACCATACTTTTTCATATCCACAATCTTGCCTGTCTCTCCATTCACACCCCACGAGTGCTCCCCATTCGCGTGTTTAGCCTACAACAATCAATAGTCAGATTTACCTTTTGTAACAACACATTAACGTACCCTGAGCTCTGTCAGCACACGAATAGCATTCCCACCGCTGTTCTGCACCAGCGTTCGAGGGATCACCTCTAGCGCATCCGCAACAGCTCGGAACGGCCACCCCTCCACGCCAACAACACTGCGCGCCTTTTGATGCAGCCCGACACTGATAGCCATCTCAGTAGCACCTCCACCAGGAGCGAGTGTCGGATTGAAAAAGACGTTGCGCGCGACGGACATGGCATCCGCCAGGTTGCGATCAATCTCGTTCAGGATGTCTTTTGAAGGCCCACGAAGCAGGATAGTGCATGCCTTGGGGTTCTTGCATTCAGTCAGGAAAGTAAAGTACCTGACGGCGATGAGTTGCAGTCTGCTTCAAGTCCAAGTAACTTACTCGTCACCAATCTTTTCAATATTGAAAAGACCACAAAGCGTGCCGACGTCCGATTCGCGCATATCCTCGACACGATTAACAATCGTCGCTCCAACCGCCAGCGCAATACGATTATTATCTGATTTCCGAACCCGTCTTATAGCAGAGACATTGTGCTTTTCCAAGAAATGCTGCGCAAGATCTGACAGACAAAAAATCAAGCTCTCGCAGTTCGCCAAACCATCCTTGATACTCACCGGAAATGCCCTTCTCCGTGATAACCAAATCCGGCTTCAACTCCAAAATCTTCATAACGAGCGCTTTGATCTGCTCCTCCTCAATCACCTGAGCGCGTTCCCAATCTCCATCCTTTGAAATCTCCATGTTCGTCTGGCTCTCTCCCTTCTTATACTCCAACGGGCAATCCAACAAGACAATCCTCGGGTTCTTTATCCGCCTTCTCATATTCGGGTGGGTGATATCCTTGTTCAGCATAACACCAGTCAAAACCCTACTGTCTTCAATCTCCCCTCCAGGAATCTTCTCCACCCGCGCATAACGTTTAATGTCCACCGTCTTCAGGCCGTTGTCGTCCGACGCAACGGTACGGACGGCCTGCAAGGCGAGCTTACACATAAGATCAGACCATCGCACAACAAACTTGGTGCCGATGGAGGTCTTGATCAACGAGAGCATCTCTTCATCGTCATTTGTATTAATAGGAATCGATATCCGTTGAATGATCTCCAGAGCTTCTCTAAGTGCCTTATTGTAGGCAGAGATGATCACAACCGGATGGATATCGCGTTCTAATTGTGAGAGCGACTGCGCTAAAATCTCTCCCGCTATATGAATCCATGTAAGTCAAATTCACAAAAATGCAGAGAAAGTTGTTGCGTACCCAAGATGATGACGGACGTCGTTCCATCTCCACATTCCTCATCCTGGGTCCGGCTGAGCTCTATCATGTTCTTCGCCGCCGGATGAGCCACATCTATCTCTCGTAGAATAGCATTTCCATCGTTCGTCAATCTAGTTTTGAGCAATCAGCAGCAGGAACCCGTATACTTGACTCTGCTACATACAATATACCTCCCATCGGATCAAGGATCATTTTCAACATGGATTTTGGACCAAGACACGTCCTAATAACATCTGCGACGGTCTAAAACAACCATGAGTACAAACCTCCCCTTTCAACTGGAAGAACGCTCACCTTGGCTGCGGTAATATTCGAGATCTGTGCTTTCCGGCCAGACTGCCGTTCAGGCGCAGTGTCTATATCATTATCAGTGGGAGACAGTAAATAATCAAATCCAACGCACTCATAACAAAAACCGGAGTTTGCGACATGGTTCCTTGTTCAAACCTGTTGCAGTATAGATTTTTGGATGGTCGCGGGCGCAAGAGGACGCGTTCGATTCTTACGTAATGACCAATTCTGCATCACGTGGGTCTTGGACTTTGACAAGGGGGGCTCAAAAAAGTTTTGGCCTCATCGCTCATAACGACGACCAAAAACCCTTCCTCATCGCCCCGGACTGCGGCTGGCGTCATCACCATGGCCGAGTACGACCTTTCAAAAACCATCATTGCCTATCTGGACCGTCATCTTTCTTTCCCTCTGCTTGCCCACCTCGCCGAAGCAAAGCTTTTTTCTGATAAAGAGGTCACGGCTGCCCAGTATGAGCTTGCCAAGGGAACCAATATGTTTGACTACGCTGTAAATCTGTTTAAACAGCTGCATCCGGATCAAGAAGTCCCGGCAGGTACAAAAGTCAACCTGGTTCAATAGCCTATATCTAAGACTGATTGCTCGTAGAATTCGATGAGAAGCGTCAAATTGCGGTGTCAACGAACGAACGGCTCCAACAAGAAGCACAGGCTGTCCAAGACGTCATTGAAAATCCAGATGTGGCGCAAGCGCTGCGCCAGGACAAGAACCAGAATCTGCTATACCTCAAGGACAATTACAACGTCGGTGACTACTCTGTTCAATAAACTTTACCATAGTACTGAACACTCCATCTAGCTGACACTAGACCAAATCACTGCACTTTACAACTTTGGCCAGTTCCAATATTCATACGGGAACTACAGCGGTGCGGCGGATTATCTATACCACTTCCGAGTATTGTCTACCGACAACGACCTCAATACTTCTGCGCACTGGGGCAAGCTTGCCTCAGATATCCTCACAGGAAAATGGACCGTTGCCCTCGAAGAGCTCAACACGCTCCGCGAGTCCATCGACTCACGATCAGCACCCTCTGTCCTCTTGTCCTCCAGCTCCAGCGCCGCTAGCGCCTCCGAGCCAGCCCTAATGCAGCTGCACTCACGGACATGGCTCGTCCACTGGTCCCTTTTCGTGTACTTTAACCACCCGCAAGGCCGCACGCTCCTCTTGGAGACTTTCCTCTCTCCAACATACCTCAACACCATTCAGACTTCATGCCCGTGGATACTGCGCTACCTCACTACCGCCGCTATCCTCTCACGTAAAGCATCCGCTCTACCCTCCTCTTCATCCGCCCCTGTCTCCTCCCGTGTTCGCAATGCCATTCGCGAGGTCGTCAAAGTTATCCAAACGGAAGAGTACCAATACCAGGACCCTGTCACCTCTTTCCTCAAAGAACTATATGTTAACTTCGATTTCGATGCCGCACAGCGCGAGCTCGCGCTTGCAGAGAAGGTCGTTGCTGATGACTTCTTCCTCGGAGAATTCAAGGAGGAATTCTTGGACAACGCACGATACCTCATTAGTGAGGCTTACTGCAGAATCCATCAGAAAATTGACATAGCGTAAGTTCGACCTTGCCCGCTTTATTTCAGCTGTGGGTTGATTGATGTTATTTCTTCCTAGTGATCTATCAAAACGTCTAAACCTGTCACGCGACGAGGGCGAAAAGTGGATCGTTAACCTCATTCGGGAGACTAGAATGGGCGCCGATGCCAAAATCGATCTTGAAAAGGTACATTACTCCATCATTACTCCTCTCCATTTTACATTTATTTTCTTTCTAGAATGTCATTGAGATCAACCGCCCACCGTTGCCCGTCTATCAAACCATCATTGAGAAAACCCGCGGGCTTGCACTGCGCACCCAAGCTCTTGGTGCAGCTGCAGCTCGTTCAGGGCAGCAGAGTAGTGGCGTTGCAAGATCAGAGGCCCTGTCCCCTACTGTTACTGTCAAGTAACCTGTTGTAGTTGACATGTTGCACATGTATACGATTTGCTAAGCTTTGTCCCCATCTACAGCTGCTCTTTGAGATCGCCATAAGCACGAACTGTTCCGACTTTGAGTCCTTGGACACATCGTCGGCTTCAGACTATATAGGATCGTTATCGTCGTCATCCGGATACAGCTATTGTTGTCGATGATGAGAAAATCAGCTAAAATCATGGATAGAAAAAAACGCTGGCACAACCTTTCCAGGATTGAAAAGACCAAGAGGGTCAATGGCTCGTTTGACAGTTTTCATTAGCTGCACAGTGCCTTCCCCTAATTCTTCGGTGAGGTAATCCTTCTTACCAACGCCTATCCCATGCTCCCCGGAACCTTTTAAGTATAGGAGTCAGTTTTCAATCAAGTTCCTCAAAATCATTGATTACATGTTCCATCCAGAGCGATAGCCCGATGTACCATTCGACTGACGGCTGCTTTGGCAATCTTCGCCTCCTCATCGTTTCTAAATAGCAGCAATGCGTGAAAATTCCCATCGCCAACGTGTCCGACAATTGTCGATATTATGCCCACTTGTTCCAGGTCCTTCTTCGTTTCGTACACAAGTTCTGGTAACTTGGAAACGGGTACACTGAAAATAACTTTCTAATCCCTTGATGAATCTTATTTCATGATAAACTCACCAGACGTCTGTTGGCCACCCCCTTGCACCCTCAAGAAGCGACATTCCTGAGTAGTGAGCGTTTTTACGGTCAGCCCAGAGCTCATCAGCCTCTTGTTTGTTACGCGCAAGTTCGAACCCGGTCCCACCGTACTTCTCGACAATCTTCTGGACTATTCTGGCCGTTTCTTGCAATGACCCTGGTGAAATACCTTGGAATTTGAAGAAAAGGCTGTCCTTCTCGGGCCATTTGCGTTTGGACATGCCGAACTTGTTCGTTGCTGCCATGAAGACATCATCCACCAGCTCAACACATTCTGTCCATTGTTCCTGTAAGGAGTAGTGACATGTGAACAATGTAAACCAGACGCACGGATACCGACACCTTGGTTTATCACCTCAATGACAGCCTCAGTGGCTTTTTTTACATCAGGGAACTGGACAACAGCGACAGTGGTGGGCATGACGGGTGCCAATCGTATGGTCACTAACCAACATTCAAAAGTACTCAGAAGGCCATCCAACTTCTGGAGAACAGCCAACTGACCGACCTTCGGTCACAATCCCAAGGGTCCCCTCTGCTCCGATGAACAGTTTCGTAGTGTCGAATCCGGCCGATGATTTTCGCGACCGCCGACGAGTCTTGATTACCTCGCCTGATGGAAGCACTACAGTCTGAAGAGATGAGGCGAGACTAACCAAATTGATGGTCGGAGGGCTCACTGCATTGAGAAACCATTCAGCTTTCGCGGTACCGTACCGGACTGCGTTAGCTATAGTCGACCATTCAGGAACTATTTCCAATACAAGAAGCAAACAGAGCATACTTCCAGAACACCCTGTACTCAGCATCCCGCCAATCGTAGCACCAGGGCCAGGATCAAGCTATCGCATAGGTAGCTATTCAGCTCTCACGGAGAAATGGCTCGCGATTGCAACGCACAGGGAAAAACAAAGGTATGCCTAGTTGGTAGTGCTGAGTTTACTACATTGTTGAGCATATTTTGAATTACCTTTTTCCTCGAGCATGTCATTGATGTCCATCCATTTTGCACCAGGTTGGCACACAAGATCAGAATCGGCCTCTGAGATCGAACACTTACAAACGTGGTAAAACAAACACACTTTGATCTTACCATGTATTTCCAGAATTCGGTCCATGCCTGACATATCGACACAGATACCTCCGATGACATGCTGATTAAATCAGTAACCATGAGAACAGGAGCAGGGTAATATCAATATCGACTTACACTGCGGGTCTGGCCTTCTAAACTTGTCGCACCAGAGTATGGAATTACGGGCATTCTATACTTGGTGGCTATCCTCACCATGTGTACGACATCTTCTGTAGAATTGGGATAGAAGACGACACTGTGGAGACGGCCTAAGGAAGTCAGAAATAATTCGCCACGCTATCCAAACGGAACGAGAACGATCCTCCTGTCCCTACTTACCTGGTCTGTAGTCGTAGTCCGAGAATCCGTGGATGCGCAAGTCTTCGAGATCCGTAGAAACAGTATCAGCACTGGGAAACGCTTCCTTGAGTTCCTGAATAGCCCGTTCAAAATCTTTCGGGGCGCCGAATCGAGGTTTCCCGGTGCTCCTGGCTTTCTCAAAAGGTGAGGCCTGCCAGGTTTTCGCAAGCGTAAAGCCAACGATCCCGCCCAAAATGCAGGACAATGCCAGAAAACCGCGATAATAAAATAAATTTCCGCTCTGACTACTCGCCACGTTAACAGGGTGTTTTGTGAAATTCGACGATTGCCGCCGAGGAATGCGATTTAAATATAAGGATGGTAAAGGTCTTTCCAGAGAAAGATAGAGTATACGTTGGCAAGTAATCCTTACCAACCCCTTTGAAAGCGAAGCCATGGTCGTGGAAAGAAGAAGTAAGAACCCAAGGACATTTATGGGCGGTGTCGATAGTGACCTTCATCTTGTACATGGTAGCCGGGCCGATGTGGTCCACATGTAAACGTATAAGTAATCATGGAACTAAGTAAAGCCTGCTTGGCCGATGACGTGAGCAGGGACAAATTGTATATTTCGGGAAAAGTCTCCGGTTTTCAAGGCTTTTAGAGCACGAATTCGTCAAATATGGGTCCAGCCTGAAGTAACTTGGGTTGCCGTAATACGAGAATTTGAAGATGTAATCAGGGAGATAATGTGGTGCATGCGGCTCAAGAGAAGTTTAAGTCAAGATGACGACATATATGTTTTTGTTTGCGGCGAAAAACACTGGCGAGCAGTCAGTTAAGCTGCACAGGGGCGCATGTGGACGCCGCTGAAGCGCACTTCCTTCAAGGGGTAATCGGACGGTGATATCCGTCGATCAAGATACAAATATTATGTAACAGAAACATTCAAAAAATGACCCCGTTCAAAAGGTGAGCGGTATATATATCACCAGAGCATCCAGTGGGCGAGTATAAGCGGCGCACTGAGGAAGCTTATCAGAGACCAGAGACTCTTTCCGCTAATAATCAAGTCGATTACTTCGCATCGTATCTCCCCTAGGTTCGAAGAAGAGTCTGGAGGTAAATCATAGCCCTGCTTCGAATTTTTCTTTCTTGGATGAAAAGCTTCGCTCGCAGGGCAGTAATTTTTTATGCCGAGTCCGGTCATACATGTATCGAGAGTGAAACGAAGCTCGACCTCAGACAGCGAGAACTTGTTCGTAACCATGTTTCTTGCGAGGCGTTGAACGCCACCGCGGAGACGACCGGCCACGAAAAAATAGTGAGATCTGATGGATCTCTTCTCCGTATCAAGGATCAAAAAGTGGCCGATAATCGATAATCCAGCAAACCAATGACTTACAAAGGTGTTCAAGCAAGGTACAGCTGAACGAGGTTTTGTGAGTGCTTGTGCACAGTGCATCCGCATTGTCCCTGGCGTGAGGGTGAAGCACAAAATGCCCTATGCTAGCGTATAATTCTCAAGAAGCATGCGAACAGAAAACCTGGTCTAATGTTGGTAAAAAAATCTGACAAACTTAAGCTCGTTAACCATGGTACTTGATCCTAAATGACAAATGCCACAAATGTGGACAACAGCCTTCCTCTCAAACATCAGCCACATCTAGACCTGAATGTCCATCAAGTGCAGAACAATGGGCAGTAGGCACATCGAGCTACCAGAGTTGCCTATACACACGCCTCTTGGAGTATGTTCAAGAAAGAATATACACGTACATTGTAATGGTACAAATCCAACACAAAAAGCAATTACAAAGCGAAAAGTCAACAAGGGATGTCAAATACCGAGAATCCGCCTGTACCCTTCCATAATTATCACGGTAGATACTCGCCATCGTCATCCCCACCGGGCCTCTCTCCAGGTCCCTCTTCTTCATCACTCTCGACTATTCCCTGCACATACCCCTCACCCATGAACACCGGCGTGCCACCCGCTCCTCCATGCGCTAAAAACCCCCTCCTCTTACTCCTAGTCCCAACACCGACAAGAACCCCACTCTCTCCATTCACATCCTCATCCCAAGCCGCCTGGAGCTCTTGATCCAGGGTCAATCTGCGCTTCTTCTTCTGTGCCGGTCCCGACACGGACAAAGGGCTATTATTCAAATGAGCCGACGCAACGGATCCAACACTTCCCTGCCTCATCATTGTCCGCTCCTCGGCATCTGTGCTTCCGTGAACTTGGCTCTGACTCTGACTCTGGACTTGCTCGACAACGCATCTTCCAGTTCCAATCTTCATCTTCGGGATCCTCGAAGCACGAAGAGGTACCTTCCCGCCATTCATAGGCCTCTCCGCTCTATCTCGCTCCTCGAATCCGACATCTAAACCCAACAGGTCCTCTTCATCCGACTCTCGAAGTGTCCGTCTCTGCGTGGAAACAGAAATTGTCCTCACACGAGCAGGAGCTCTTGGCCTTAGCGGCGACGCGGGCAAAGGCGATGTTGGGGGTCGGCTCGCGAACAGATCTCTTGATTGGGGACGGACACGTGGGGAAGACAGCGTTATGGCTGGTTGTGGCTGTGGGGGTACGAGAGGCGGCACGGGCGGAGGTGAAGGTGGGGGCGGAGGCTGAGGATGAGGAGGGGTCTTGGCTGATTCACCAGTTTCCTCCTCCCAATCTTTCTCGGGCATATCACCATCGACAGCTATTGTTGGTCTGCCCTCCGCTGTCCTTGAGATAGATATACGTCGACTGTCCTCTTCAACTGGAATTCCATTTTCCTTGAACCTAAACACGTTCCTAAAGGGAGGTGTAGGTCCTTGTATAGGTGGTGTTGAAGGCATTTGGATGTCATCCACATCCCTATTATCATTTTCAAGATCATTGTCCGAGCATAATGACGGCGTTGTGGCAGATGCAGATGTAGATGCAGAAGGCCAGTTTCGTGTGGGAATATTGAGACGCTGGCAAGGTTGTGACTGCGACTGCAACTGCGACTGCGACTGCGAGTTGGAGAGCGAAGAGTTCGCAGACGTAGAGGCGGACGCGAAGCTTGAATCGGATGAGCCGATTGACCGACGTTTGACAGCCGTGCCTATCGATACAACAGTTTGAGTAATAATCGAGTGACGCAAAATAAAAAAGTACTCACGAAGGTCAATCTGAAACTCTGTCAGATCATCGCCGGCACGTTTTCTCTTGTCCCCAGCCCTCAAATACGAGATGACCGGTTGCTTAACTATAGTTGCATTCTGCTTGAATGAGGAACCTGACCGCCTCAGAAACGCGGAACTACTGGGACCAAGTTCACCACTAAACGACGTATTCGCCGTCGAACCACCCAAGGAAACCTTGCGCAGCTTAACGGTCTTCATCTCTTTCAAGAACGCTAACATCTTGTCTGGGGGTATGCCTACCGCAGGCTGTCCCTGACGTTTAGTTGAGTGAGGGGGGTTGATCGGCGCTTCGACTGGGACAGGAGTGTGTTTGAGTGCAGCACGGGCAGAAGTGAATAAAGTTTCCGCGCCAGTTGCCACAATCCTGAGCGAGCCTAGAGGGGGAGGGGGAGGCGGTGGCGGTGGCGGTGGAGGTGGAGGTGGAGGTGCCCCAATGCGTGGTACATACGTAGGCGGTCGTCTTGCAAGCTATGTAGAGGTCAATTAGCGACAAGAAATGGATATCGAAACAGACCAACCTCTTCCTTGAGCCTCGTAATTTCCTCCTCAAGCAACCTAATCCGCTCCTTATCACGCTGACTAGCCTCAGACCCTACCTCATCATCCTCTCTTCTCTTCTGATCTGCTTTCACAGCAGCCAACTCTCGCTCCTTGCCCCTGACACGAATCTCTCCAGAAGTATTCGCCGCTCCATCCTCCCCAATCGACAAATCCACCACCACTTTTCCCTTGCCCTTATCACGCGACGAGGTTCCGGGTTTCATTTTCAGCGGAGACCCATTTGGGCTGGGCAACAATATCGATGAGTCTGAGTCGCCCTCGCCCACGTGAAATCGGTCAACAGCTGTTTTAACTAACGACTTCCGCTTTGAATTTGACGGACCTGGTTGGTCATCGACAATCGACGGAGGACTGGCAATTTCAGACTCGAACCTCACATGGCGGCCATCATCCGGAACCAGCGATGGGGACCGAGGAAAAAGCGACCCCGGCATGCTGACAGAGTGCCGTCTACGCAAAATGCGTGGTAACGGCGGAGGCGAGGGTGACAGGTGAAGTTCTGAGTCTTCTGCAAATGCGGCTGAGTAAGTTTACTTGGAATGTCGTTGGCTTGACGCACCCTCAGACTCTCGACTTGGCTTTTCCACCCGCTTAGACATTGCAAGCTGCTTTCTTGAGACTTTTTTACCTGCGCGTTTGCTAGTGCTGGACTCCGGATCATTAAAATCATCATCCGACTGCTGCTCGTTGAACAACGGCGGCGTTGGGTGCCTAACGCGTCTATGAGGCACTTTCTGACGAAAGGATGTCTCTTTCACATGTACAGTAGACTGTGAATGGTCCTCGCGATGTTCCTTGCGCGATTTCGCGCGTGGAGGCGATGGCGACTGTGCTAGAAGTGAACTCAACATACAGACAGAGCCGATGGCCACACACCTCATATACCTCGTCCTCGTCAAGAGTTCCACCCGTCGCTGTCGTAACAAACGAGCCTATTTCGCGCGACACAAAGTCGAATACGCCAGCAAAGAGGCCAGAGCTCTGTGCCATCGAAAAGGTTTTCTCCACACTTCTTGTTCGCTAAACGAGCAAAGGCCCCTCAACCAAACATCAACAAACAATCACTTGTTGAGCACATGCATTTTTCATGCTTGTCTCCTACTTGTAACAGTTCTTTTCTCATATATAGATCCTGTGCTGTGTAATATCAAACTTTGTACTAGACCCATCTATTAGAAGTGTATTATGATGCATGCATATGATATTCCTTGACGAAGTTGAAGCCTCGTTCTGTATAGCTTAGGGATGCATTCAAGAATGCATATATTTTTTGTATGTGTATATAACAATGATGTAGGCACGTGCATCAAAAGAAACGGGAAGCATTTAAAACGTGCCCAGTAATGATGAGGAAGGGCGGAATGACGACTGATGATGCCAGCCTAAGATATATCGATGATATTATATTGTTGATGTGTTCGGTGCACTGGCAATGCAGAACTGGTCACTTCTTACAAGTCTACAATAAAGCTCATTGCAGACAAGGAGGAACTAGAAAGTTGACTTTATGCCTGATTATACATGCTCTTTGCCTGATTATCAACAGGTGGTTAGATCTAGGTGAATTGGTTGATCTATGGAGAAAACAATGTCTGGCTCACTCTATTTACAGAAAGGATGCAGGTGAGTCCATTATCTGGAAAAGCTGACACTGCAGAATAACATATGCCTTTTCCAAAGGAATAACAACTTGCCTGCAGTGTGAGTATCAAGTGTTCCAAGCAAAACTGCTGCCAAAATCTTTTGTTTCTGAAGAAGCAAAATTCGACCATTTTATGTACCCGTTGCGCGCAATCAGAAAAATCGTGAATGTATTGCTAGTGCTCTAGATAGCTGGTTACTGTGGTGCATTGACCTCGGCCAACCGCGCGCCAAGGTTGTCTGGGATGGCAAGGTCATCATTCATCTGGCTCACAAGGTGTCCACCAAACGCCACAGGCCCGTTCTTAGCTCTGTATTCAGCTATGCGCTCCTCAACAAGCGGGCGGAAGTGGCGCATCAGGCCCTGAATAGGCCACGCCGCAGCGTCACCAAGCGCGCAGATTGTGCGACCTTCAACTTGTTTGCTGCATCAAGTCCAGTCAGAGATGTTTCATCATATATAATGAAGACATACGTGAGCTCAAGAAGCATATCAATCTCCCGTTGGTGTCCGCGACCTTCAACCAGGCGAGTCATCATGTTCTTCATCCAGGTCGTACCCTCTCTGCACGGTGTGCATTGTCCGCAAGACTCGTGTTTGTAAAACTATAAACTCCGTGTCAACATAATTCACCATCCATGATCACTGAAAAACATACGTCAGAGAAGCGCGAAATGGCCTTGATAATGTCGGTACTCTTGTCCATGACAATGACGGCACCTGTTCCAAGACCAGTTTGAGCGTCCTTGAGCGAGTCAAAGTCCATCCTACACTAGATCAGTCACACTCTCAAGAAAGGAAAATCACTCACAAAACCTGAGCGCAAGTATCTTTCGGGATAACAGGGACCGACGAACCACCGGGCACGATCCCTAACAAATTATCCCATCCACCTCTGATACCTCCACAATGCTTCTCCAACAACTCCTTAAGCGGGATGCTCATCTCTTCCTCAACCACGCATGGGTTATTCACATGTCCACTAATGCAGAATAACTTGGTCCCATGATTCCTCTCCCTTCCAAAGCCCGCAAACCAACTCCCACCCCTCCTGCAGATTGTCGGGGCCACTGCAACCGTCTCCACGTTCGCCACCGTCGTCGGGCACCCAAACAGTCCCACATCAGCCGGGAAAGGGGGTTTCAGCCTCGGCTTTCCCTGTTTTCCCTCCAGCGACTCAATCAGTGCCGTCTCCTCACCACAAACGTACGCGCCCGCCCCACGGTGCACGTACACGTCGAATTTGTATCCAGTGCCACACGAGTCAGGACCAATGAGACCAGCAGCGTACGCCTCGTTGATAGCTTGCTGGACGTGCGAGGCCTCCTGATAGAATTCACCGCGAATGTAGATATACGCAGCCGTGGCGTTCATGGCGCGTCCCGCGACAAGACATCCCTCAATAAGTTTGTGCGGATCTCCACGCAGAATTTCGCGGTCCTTACATGTCCCAGGCTCACCCTCGTCGGCGTTGACAACGAGATACCGGGGCCTCGGGTCCTTTTCCCAACCAGGTTTGTTCATAAAACTCCACTTGAGACCACTAGGGAAACCAGCACCGCCACGGCCACGGAGTCCCGAGTCCTTAATAGTCTGGATAATCCACGAGTCGCCCTTGAGAATAATATCTTTTGTGCGGTGCCAGTCTCCTCTCGCCTACGAAACATGAGACAGTGCACTACGCAGATACGAACCTCAACCAACCTTCGCGCCCTTTAGCCCATGATCATGCCTACAATAGACGTTTGTAAAAATACGGTCTTGGTCCTTGAGTCCACCGTATCTGCGAACAGGGTGTTCAGCGATGGTTGCCAAAGACCGCTCAAGTCGCAATTTTGCACGGAAAGGCCGTGCGATAGCTGTCCACCACTAAGCACCCAGGGAAAAAATGACAGCACCGAACACACCTCTCGATGTCTTGAGCATCGCGGACGACGACGAGGAGAATAGCAGTGGTCGTCGTAGAGGACAGCAGACGTGGGCGGAGTTTTTCGGGTTGCCGAATCGGGCGAGAGGAGTTTGTGACTGCGCGTGACGCCGACGCGGCCAACAAATTCCAAGCGCCCTCGCCGTCGTCGTCGCCATTCATGGCCGCCTTCTTCTTCCCCTCCCCCATCGACGTCGACGTCAAACTCGAAGGCGAGGAGCTCCGCAAACAGATCGAGATCAAGTCCGACAAAGACAAGACCATCTCTTGCCCCGTCTACTATGACGGCGAGTCTGTGGCTGGGCAGGTGCGTGCCGCCGTCTGCGTCGTTCCCATGCCATTTACGAGGCTACAGGTCGCTATCCGTGTTAGAGATGGCAAGAAGCTTGCACACGACGGAATCAAGGTTGAGTTTGTCGGCAGCATAGGTTCGTTGTATACATTCGCGTCGAGTATCCAAACCAATTCGATCAGAGCTATTCTATGACCGCGGTCATCATCATGAATTCCTCTCTCTCTCTCAGGAGCTTGCAGCGCCAGGTGAAATGCGACAGGCCCAGACTTTTGACTTTCTCTTCAAGAATGTGGAGAAGCAATTCGAATCTTACCAGGGTATCAACGTCAAACTAAGGCGAGTTCTACCAGCCATATTCTACATTCACTAATTATCTCAAAAGATATTACATTCGTGTCTCGATCTCCCGTCGCATGGCAGACGTCTCTAGAGAAAAGGACATCTGGGTGCACTCTTTCCGCATGCCGCCCGACAGCAACAACGCTATTAAGATGGAAGTCGGCATTGAGGACTGTCTGCATATCGAATTCGAATACAACAAATCCAAGTATGCTGCTTCCTGTTCTTGGACACCTTTTGCTAATCCATTGTAGATACCACCTGAAAGACGTCATTGTTGGCAAGATCTACTTCCTCCTGGTGCGCATAAAGATCAAACACATGGAACTCTCCATCATCCGCCGCGAAACGACTGGCGCACCTCCAAATCAATATAACGAATCCGAGACGATAACCAAATTTGAAATCATGGACGGTGCCCCTGTGCGCGGTGAGTACCCTACTTGAATCGGCCCTCAGCCAAAATTGTAAATCAAATACAGGTGAAACAATTCCCATCCGCCTCTTCCTCGGTGGCTTTGACCTCACTCCAACATTCCGCGACGTCAACAAGAAGTTCAGCACGAGGTATTACCTCAACCTTGTCCTTATTGACGAGGAGAACCGACGATACTTTAAGCAGCAGGTGCGTTACCTCTCCGTTCTCTCTCACCATTGTTACAACATGTTCCTTTGCAGGAGATTACGATATTCCGGATACCCGAGGTTCGTTGACCTCCCCAACATTTTTTAAAGTTATAATGCTGACAGGTTATTTTCTAGAACTGATACGCCATGTACTGTACTATTAATATTTTATTGACAACGGACTTTACACTACATCCCCTATGGCTCTTAAAACATTCCTCCTGCAAAGTCACTTTCATCAAAGTTTTGGTGGGAAAACCCTTGCGATCCAGGTCGATCTAGAAAACAATTTTGTAATCGGCTGGCAAAGATTATAAATACGATCGTGGCAACAACGCGTCCTACGTCTGTCCTTTTACAAATTTTGGGGATTTACTAAACCTGGTACGGGCGGACTCCAATGACATAACTATCCTGCGCGTTACATAGTGTGCGTCGCTTTCTTGCTTATTGATGACTCGAAAATCCATCTGTAGCTTTGACTTGTCAACAAACAGCAACTATCTTGTCCGTTCTGAGAGGTCCTGGGCTGTTGACACAATCTGTCGGAAAACCTACCGTGGCGCAATGTCATTAATGGCCCCTCAAGTTTAATATCTGGCAACTTGGTTGAACGAGGACACTGACGGACATATTTACTGAGATTCTAACATTGAAATAATCCAGTTGCCTGTGTTCTCTCTCCTGACCGCTCCAATTTGTCGTGTCCAGTGCCCCACGAGCAGCACTATGCCTAGGCTAACTACGCTCGAATTCTGTACACACAAGCACTAACGCAGGCTGCCGAGAAAACATTCTTTCTCTTCGTCTCTCTGCGATCCTTGTCAGCATAATCACCCGTCCACTACAAAACAGATGTCTATGTTTCCCTCCACTTGCGACTACTTTGTGCCCTGTACCTGGTGTCGTTCGTCTGCTTGCCAGTTTAGTCATTGTCAAAAGCGTAGCTACAATCGTCAAATGCCCTTGTCGGCATTGGAAGTTAGGCAGCACCGGGACTAGGTTCTTGAGTGCGCCCTCTCTCTTCCAAGGACAACGAGCCAAGTTGTCCCGGGGATCGATATTGTTAGTTCCTTGTATCAGAAAAATAGTGACGTGATATCCTGGGGAATAGCCTTTGCAGATCTCGAAGATGGGGTGGCCTTCTCTGTCTTTCACTTTCAGATACCTCGTCGCTATGGACCCTCGATTAAGAGTTAAGGAATCCTGATTATATGTTATGACCCACTCATGATAATATGAACTTACACTTTGACAAACAGCCCAAGGTCCTGACCAGGGCCCATCAATGCCGTCCCGTCGCGTATTCGATCATCTGTTCGCGCGGCCACCGGAATCTTCTTGGGAATTTTGAGTCCCAGTTCTCTGGTAGTATCTAGTTTCCCCTTTGCGCGATAGCAATCCTGGCGAGCATTTTATGGAAGAAAATTTTTTTCAAGCGATTTCATATGGAACTCTCACTGTCCGATTGTGTCATTCCATTGGAACGACTGGTTCCCTGTCCGTCCACAAGCATGGCAGCAAAGCATATTCTATACGATGACTTCTATTTTCCTTTGTCTTCCTGTGTCTTCGCTTATCCATTCATCTCGCTTAAATGGCTCCGATCTATCGCATACACGATCTACGTGCGATTACGGCTTTATTCTCACTTCAGCTGGTGGCGTAGAGATACAAGGTGATAAGATGAACACGACTACTATGTTGTTGATGTCGAGTCAAGGCTCCTTACTTTCTGAGTCTAGTTGTTTCTTATTTATGTTTAGGTGAACTGCTTTAGCTTGATCACTCTTGCAATGCCTCCGATCATGCATGGACTCTTACCAATAATCACGCTGGCTTCTGAAACTGCATACAAGCTAGTGACAGAAGTTGTGTAACGACTTGTGATGCGATGGTGCTCATGTAATTACTTTAGTATGGGTGATGGACCTAGGTTTCTAGGTAGACGCTTGCACCGTCTGACCATCCTTTAGTCTTCGATGTTGCTTGTGGTTGAGCTGTCCTCATGAAGTAGAGATCACCACCAGACGGCAAAAAGACATCTTCAAGATGGAGAAAATATTGGCAGTAGGGACAGACAAGGTCCAGAAACAAGGTCCACTAGGCGAAATCAGGGAATGAGGCATCTGAGATATGCGAAGAGAGCTGGTGTTTATCAAGAAAAGGATGAGCTTTGGCTTTTATCTGAGAGTAGACCTTTAGCATTTACGAATGTTCTCCTAACAGTTTCATATTTCAAGGCAATTCATGCCTTCAATTCTTTTGGTTCTGTTTTATATCTCAAGAGAAGCAGCAAATGTATTAGAGACAACTCCACATATTCAAGGAGATGAGTTGTATCTGCCGACATGTGCACTCGCAAGACCACAATCACTGAAAGTAAATATCAACTGCGCCAATACTGTGCTAGATCATGTATCCGATCAAAGACCACCGTGATATATGATGTTTCATTCAACAACGCCTCGAAATGCTTAATGGCCTCTTCTTCTGTCAGGTCTAATCGGAACTTCTCCTGAATCTGCTCGTGCACATCACGATGCTTTATGTCCGGAATGTTGGCCTCTACCATTAGTGCGACAAGATTGAGTATGAGATTGGCGCTCTTCCGCAAGATGCTGAACGCCGTAAAACAAAAGTTCTTGAAGCGTGCATAGTGAGGTGACTGTGCGCCACCCATACCGTCGACCATTTCCTTACACACTTTGACGGGTGGCGGAAACGGCTTCGGGTCGCGTCCAAGTATATAACCAAAGTCGACTACAGAAAGCTATAAGCCTAGGCGAAATATGGAATACGAAACTATCACCATGAAAGAAATGGCCTATCAGAAGGCAGTCAGAGAGCGCTTTCCCAGAGCGTTCGAAAAGACGTACCATCGGGAGCAACCAGCAGATTATCCAGATGCCGATCTCCAACGCCCAATAGGTATGTCACAACGCAATAACCAGCTAAAAATGGAGTTCGAGTTCTTTACGATCCTTGAAACTAACGAATGAAGCAAGTACGGACCACAGCTCCTTACAAACGTATCAATCACCCCCGGCTCAACACCCGACGTCCCCACACTCCCCTCATCAGGATTATTCACCCTCAAATAATTTAACAAATTCCCATGTTCGCTGACAATCGCAGCAATCGTCTTGCTCGGTATGAACTGCGCCATACCTTGCAGTGGGCCCGTCGCTAAAACATGATATGGGCTCAATTTGAGATCCAGATTCTCCTTTCTCAACAACCGGTCCATGAGTGTGAAGAGTTGGATCACGAGCTGATCCTGGCGCATGTCATCACCGTCCTTAAAAATGACGGGATACTCTGTTCCGTCCGTGCACTGAAAGTACAGCAGTAGAGGGAAAAGATTGGACTTGAAGACAGATGACTTCTCTGCAATGATACCAGTCACCTCGAGCCTTGCATTGAGAGGAAGAGGAAGAGGAGGTATAGATGCGAGGCCGTTCTTGAGATCCGAAATGATGGAGCGCAGCTTTTCTATCTTTTTTGGCCGTGGGTCCTTAGATGTGCGAATTTCACGTGCACGTTTCGAAAGCATGTCGACAAGGAGACCCTGTGTTCGCATAAGCTCGCGTCTTTCTGAGCCATTAGGAGACTATTAAGCGCAGAGATAGATTAGTGAATTGAATCAAATTCGAAAAGGCAATAATATACCTCAAGAATCTTGTTCATGAACTTGAAGACGACTCGCCCATACATCTTTGCCATCACCCGATCCTCCAACGCCACCTCAACCATAAGATACCAATACAACCTGTTCCCAAGTATCGGGTTCGCCACTCCTCTCGCAATCAAGAAATCACTCAGCCCGCTATCATCATATGATATTGCACTTGTCGCCCGCGCCGACCTCTGTTCGCTCGCCGTACTCTCGAACTTCAATGCTTGCACGAGCTGCAGAAGGTAAAGTAAGAGCTCCTGTAACCTTCGCAATTAGAACACAAACACGGCACGGAAAATAAAAACGTACGTCATCATCAGCTCTCATCAGCTGCCTCACCGCAAATGCCCTGACCCTCGAATCCACAGTCCCAGGCCCCAGAAGTTCAAGCGCATCGTCCGTATCTATCTCCGTCCACTGTGGAAGCAGCTCTTCTACAGCCTGTTTCACCTCTGAAGAGTCTCGCCACGTCACCGACTTCAGGAACTTTGTCAGACCGCGTTTGTCCCGGGCGAGGTAGAACCGGAACATCCAGATGAGGTCTTTCTCCTCTGACGTTAATGGCTGGCTAGGTGAATAGTTAAGGATTTCCTAGAAAAGAGCATGCGGTGTCAGTTGGTGACAACACAAGAAGAATCAGATGTGTGTACCCCGAGCTCATCCCTAATCTTCGCGTTCGGCTTTAATTCCCGGTCATAAGGGCTACTGCGGTGACTTCGTACAAGCCGCCTGTGCTTGTCCTCTACAGGATTCTCGCGATTCGAGTCGGGGTCACTCACACTCCATAAATTAGAATCGGGGCCAAAGACGGATGTCATTGACAGTGTAACAGGGCTCTGGGATGTTGATGTCACAGCCGGTGATGTATAGTTCTGTGGCTGGCGGGACTCCTAGAAATTCGTTAGCAGTGTACAAAGGTTGAAATACTCATATAGAGCGCATACGGGCTCGTTGAAAACAACTGGGAAATCGAATCGCGGTAGGTCGATGTAAAGAAAAAGATTATCGGTTTTCTCCATCTCAGCCTAGGAGAGAATCGGTAATCAAAAGACGTGAAATAATGTACGGCCTGGAACTCACAGCATGTATCTCTTCAATTTTGCGGAAGGTCATCATGTCCAGCCACTCGGACTTCGGTAGATCACCACGCTGGTGTTTTTTGACAAGCTGCAGAGGGATGAGCGACGACGCGAAACCTTGATGAGACTTGGTCGAATCACCTTTTCTAACCGACCCATCTCATCTCTTGTCTCAAGCTTACTAGGCGTCGTCGTTTCCACTGAGCCATCTGCCTCAACGCCAGGCCACAGTAATAATCGATGTTTCCCGCGTCGCAAAGTCCTTTCGATATGGAATTAATAGGGGTGAGTCCATTATAAGAATGATAATACCATTTCTTGCCAAAAAGACGAAAGGTCGAACCACCGACTGGTGCTGCAACCCGCGGGCCAGCAATATCCCAGACCGTGAAAGTGATATGAGAGTTCAAGGGAAGATCACAGTAGTGAATTGGAAAAGTGATCCATTCGTTCCACCTACAAAGCCGCCATTAGTCTGGGAACAGAACGTCATGCTGCCACACACGTGTAGTTATTCTTGAACGCTTTAAACGACGTTCGAAACGGTATCGTGAGTGGTTTGTTATCAGCAACAAGTTGGCAGGTAACATAGAGATCTGAAAGCGTTCTTGAGCCGAGAGTTATTGCAAAACTTGCACCGATTGGGAGAAAGAATACTTACGATGATTGTGCACCGTGAAAACGAAGCTCAGGCTGCTCCAAGAGTTCCGTGAAGGTTCTTGGGCTCCTGTTACCCTCGAGAGACGATCTATATTGCCATGAGATGAGTATCACAAATACGGATTTACGTAGGTCAAACAAACGGACATTCGAAAGGTTACTGGGAGCTTCAGGTCCGAAAGTTTAGCGAACGTGAAATCGTCGCGGTTATCCTTGTCCATTTCCACAGGGATTTACAGTTATTGCGCCACAAACGCGCAAGCTATGAAGACAAGGACTTCGAGTTGGTGATATAAAGCAGCAACAAGTGGATGCTGCATTTGGCATGACTTGCTTATGTCAGCCCTACGCGTCCTCGCTTGCGCGTCGAGACAGACAACTTGAATTCGACCCTCATGGACCACTTTCCTACAAACTGGGGCAGGCCTGTCAGCATTTCTCTAATAATTGAATCCATAGTATTTCTCATTGTTTTTATCAGAGAAACGATGGTGTTGATGCTTATGGCACATATCCTATTCACCAGCGGCCGAATAATACACCAAAAGATGCCTTCTCCGCTGGGATTCAACACACACAGTTTGTTATCCTTCAATACTTCGTACCTCGTCTCATTCATGGGTATAGACAACCCATTGTAACAGGAACGAGCGTGCTCGCAATCAAGTACAAAGATGGAATCATGATGGCAGCAGACAACCTTGGTGAGCCTTTCCTATAATCTCCCCATGTACCACTAACATCCCACAAACAATAGCCTCGTATGGATCTCTGGCACGCTTCAAGGACATCCAACGTCTCCAACCTGTGGGTGCTCACACCGTAATCGGCGCAGGAGGCGACATGTCCGACTTCCAATACATTCAACGTTTACTCGACGAACTTGTCATCGATGAATTTACCGCACAGGATGGACACAACCTTGGACCCGCTGAGATTCACAATTACCTCTCGCAAGTCATGTATTCACGCCGCACCAAGATGAACCCTCTTTGGAACGCGATCCTCGTCGGCGGCGTTAAAGACGGCAAGCGTTTCCTATCGTTCGTCGATCTGCTGGGTACAACGTACTCCGCATCGACCCTCGCTACCGGCTATGGAGCGCACATCGCGCAGCCACTTTTGCGGACAGCGGTAGAAGGCAAAGAAGATGACCTTACAGAACAGGAAGCTGTCAAGATCCTTGAGCAAAGTATGAGGGTGCTGTACTACCGCGATGCACGTAGTATCGATAAAGTACGCATTTCTTCTTCTCTGCTCTTCTTGACGCTGACCAAAGTCTAGTACCAAATCGCGAAGGTCACCGCGGAGGGCGTCACAGTCTCAGAATCCAAGCGTCTAGAGACGTCGTGGTCATTCGCAGAGGGCATCAGAGGGTATGGAGCTCAAACTCAATAATTGTAGGTCCCACTTGTATATTATTTCGTATCGCATGCCTAAATGCAGGCTTCTTGCAACGATGATCATAGGTGGTAGAAGTAATCAGATGCTGTCATTTGTCATCACACAATTACTATCTCCTGTAGGCTGACTCTCTTCGTCGGACTTCAGCCAACGTAAGGAATTTGCGAAGACACCAGTGAGAGAAGATGTACATACTCAGCGAGAAAAATGGGCAAAATGTTGTCGCATGTGGGCCTGGAGAAGTCTCCAGAGATCTATCGAGTCCATCTCCATTTGCACATAGATATGGAAATCCCTCAAGGAACAGAACACGAGGCATAAAGCACCTGCTGACAAACTTGGCGAGTATTGTTGAGAACGACGAAATGCGGTAAAATTCCTTGCGTTAAGCGTAGAATAATCCAATTTAGAACATAGCTAGACCTCCACCTCTGCAACCTTCTCCGCAACTTTGTCTACTTCATCCTTTTTCTCCTCCTTGGCCGGGACTTCTTCCCTCTTAGCAGCTGCAGCATTTGCAAAGCTAAGTGTTGGCCTCACGGTCGGGGCGAGTGACCTGGGTGCGCTTTTGGGTGACGCCATATTGGCAGCAGGAGCATTATTATTATTGGCACCTGGTGGGGTACGTGTACCAGTGAGAGGCGCCCGCTCGGAGGCCTGGCGCGAATTAGTGCGAGACATGGAGCTGCGTTCTTTAACAGTCTCTCGTTCTTTTTCGAGACGTTCAGCGATCTCCTTATCCTTATTGGCTACGTCAACGGGGCGTGCGGCACCAAAAGGGCTGGCACGAGCATTGGAGGACGTGGGAGTTGGTCCCATTTTGGGAGAGGAAAGAGGACTCTGGGCAGCGGAGGGCGTGCCGGATCGAGGGAGGAGCTCGAGTTTTCTGCGGCTCAATTGAGGAGTTGGCGGTGTTGAGCTAGCCGCTGAAAAAAACGTGAGCCAGTCTTCGGTTGGAAGGACGAGAAACATACGTGAGATACTGGACTTTCGGGCTCGCCAGTCGGCCTCATCCGCCTGTGAATCTTTCGGCGGGCCCATGTCTCCTTTGCCACGGATGCTTCCAAACCTCTCTTCGGAAGCACTGGGTGCCTGCACAAACTTGCTGCCTCTGATCCACGTTTCACCTTGATCCGCAGGACCAGGCTGGCCTTCTGGTGTAGACAATCCAGATCTGCGTCGAGGAGGCGCGAAATCGTCGGGGATGGCTGGTCGAGAAGGACGGCTGGAGCGCCAATCACTAGCGCCTTCTGCCACGCTAGGAAGACGCTCGCGGTCTCCAGACGAGGGTCCGTCATAGCGGCGGCGAGAATCGCGAGGGAGATCCGGAAGCGGGCCTTCACGTCTCCAGGGACTGTCAAATTTAGAGTCGTCCTCAATTCCGCCTCCACCTCCACGATCTCCGAATCCACCGCGTTCCTTAGCTGTAGACAGTTCAGAACTGGCACGTGCCTGGACTCGTGCAAGACACTCACGAGGCTCTGCGACGCTGACTCGAATGGTTCTGCCAGAGAATGTCTGCAGAATCTGGGGCGTCGAACTAATCATTGGATCACGAAAATGACCTACTCACCGAGCCGCTTTTGGAGATTGCCTCTTTTAATCCGTCCAAATCTTCAAATTCTATGTAGCCGAAGCCCTTGGGCTTATCTTCACGATCCTTGATAATTTTCACAGACTTTGTCTGCGCCACGTTAAAGTGAAATCCAGCGAGTAAAGAGAGAAACACACTTTTAATGGAGCAAAGAACTCCTCTAACTCGGATTCAGTGAGATCGAATGCGAGATTGCCAATGAAGGCGGTGTAGGGAGGATTCGTGGGTAACGGGATATCATCCCTCGGCGGGGCAGGAGCTCTATCGGCTAAAGGCGTGTCAAGAAGTCTAGTTATTGAGAATTAAAATAAGCTCACGCCGGGTAGACAAGTAGTCGTCCCGTCGGCCGTAACGATCGCCAGGACGTCCTTGATCATCATCATTACGTGCGGCGGCTATTGCTTGGTTTGAGACTGAAACCCAAGTGCAAATCATTGCCACCTACGAGCATTAGGAAGCGAGTCCATCTCGTCCGCCCATGATCCCAGCGCTATGCGCAAAAACGCCAGGCTTAGTGAAAGTGCTGGGGATGTACTGAACATGATCGAATACTCACCGCTGTCCCCTAGAAACTCGTTCAAAGATATTTTCTTTGCTTTCTTCGGAGCTGCATGCAGAATGGGTCAGGGTAATCACCGGGTATAGAATTCAAAGGTGAGCGTACGCATTAGTGATGTGCTTGAAATTTCGTCCAACTGCAATTTGTCAGTCACTGACGGCACGCGGAATTTTCCGGACTAGCCTCGTGACAAATATACTTATTTGGCGATGACTAAGGTTTATTGCCTCCTTGGCTCAGTTGGCTAGAGCGCAGGTCTCATACGAAAAGTATGTATGAAGTGGATGTCATCACTTAATCCTGAGGTCGCAAGTTCGAGCCTTGCAGGGGGCATGTTTTGTCACGGTTTACGTGGGCCTTGAGCTTCAAAAGGTTCTTTTTTCGAGGATGTATAACTTCTTCGGCAAGACGTACGCGGCATTGAATTCGACTTCTTCTTATTTGCATTCCTTATGTCATTAATGCAGGACAGTAATAACAAAAGTTTTTTGTCCGAAGATGCTGAGATGTCCATTTCAGATGTCCATCATGCGTAGAATTCGATATACTTAGAAATTGCGGCATCATGCCCCCGATAAGCGGGAAAGTATGTACAACCATAAATTTAGCAAAAACCAATTCCAAGTAAACGTAACGCGAAAAATGGCAATCACAGTGGATTGACATCTCAACTTTGGGCCTAGGTGGAGTGTAACCTAGTTCTTCTGCGACCAGGTTATGTAGAACTGCCAGTAGCTGCTCCGCAAAGGGTCTCCAGCTTCCCGAATCACTGCTTCCATGACTTCCGTAGTCAAACCAGCTGCAATTAGCTTAGGATCAAGCCCTTTAGCGGCCCTTCGTAAGGATGAGTACCATACATGGCCCATCAACCGGATGCTAGGATCTATCAAATTCACGTCTCAGCCTTTGACCGTCTACTCAGCCGCGATTATCATTACCGTTGTCTTTGCCGCTAAATGGGCACTTGACAGGAAAGCAGTTGACTTCACTTCAAGGAAAAGTTCGATTGAAATGAACCCTGAAAAATTGAATCAGAAACTTACGAAAAGCTGTCCGTTTTTCGGAGAACCGAGCCAAGAGATGATCCAACGAAAGGATCAACATTTCTGGACGACATGTATCTAAAATAGACATCGTTGAAAACCTTCAAGGACGGTCCTAAGCCGCGAGGTCCATCATCCAAGAATTGCAAATCTATGTCTTCGATCCAAAGCCAGCCTCGGGGCTTCAGATAAGATATAACATGCTCGAGGACACTCGTCCAGTTACGAAGCTACAGGAGATGGTAGAGGCATGTATAAGGCCACAATTGGCTTCAAAAAAGACGGCAAACGTACATGCACAAAAATGAGACGAGCATGTATAATGTCGAAACTTTCTAGCTCAAATGGCAACGGTTCCATTACATTGAGCTGCAAGAATTGCATATTTGGTGGTAGGTGTTGCGAGGGCATGGGAGATATATCAATCGCAATCACGGTGGCTTCGGGGTACGTTTTTGCGGCTTGAATTGCCCTTTGTCGAACGTGAATCGGAGAAGCAAAGGACAAACTGGATACATACCAAGCACCAGTACCACAGCTATAATAGGCCAGCATTAGTTAAGCTTGTAATGGTTGCGATTCTAACTTCCTTACCCTATTTCGAGAATTTTATTGACGTTTTGGATAGCTGGGCCTAAGGAGAGTTCATGTCTTAGGTAAATATCAATTCCATTATGCATTTCATCCAATCTTGGGAAAACAGCGTATATTCAGGAGGGACAATTATTGTGAACTGAGGTAAACACTTACCTCTCCCATTCGAGGGCATCATTCTGAATGCAGGTAAGTCAGCTGAATGCAAGGGCTAAGGAGTGGCGTAACGCACGGGAAAAACATATGGTTCATTCGTTTTGTGGAACGCACGGATGGGCGCCATTGTAGGATGTGGGCCTGGTATACTAAACTCATCCAGTTCTTTATACTATGCGTGCACTGATCACCTTTGTTTGGTGATCTGGCCATTTTGAGAAATAATATTAGTTGCCTCTGGAACGACAGGCACCTTCCCGATGGCGTTCAGCTATAGCCATTTGAATTGCCGTCCGTCGCACGTCCGGAGTCAACGGTGCGTGACTTTCTGAAGATATGTAAATGTTCTGCCTGTTCTGTGTGATGATCAGGGGTCTACAATTGACTTTCTGAAGGTATGTAACTGTTCTGCCTGATCTATGTGACTGCCTGTTCTGTGTGACTGCCTGTTCTGTATGATAATCAGGGATCTACAATTGACTTTCTGAAGATATGCAACCGTTCTGCCTGTTTTGTGTGATGGATCAGGGGTAATTTGTAGACGGTCTCACGCTTCTCAGTTCTACATGTTCTCCGAGGATCATTCTGGCATTTTTTTTTACGAAAGAACCCATCGCAAGTGCGGTAACAGAGACAAGAATCAAGGCAAGAATCATTAGTGTCTCACAGTTTATCAATGGGTGCACCCGATCACGAGAAAGAGCAAATTAACAAGTATTGCCATCTGCGAAAATCGTCTTCCATAGATCGATTAAGGGTGGAAAGATAGGAAAGGCAGAACAGGACAAACGCCACCGTGACGAAAGGATGCATAGAGTAAAGCGAGAACGACGGGCAGGGCGGTCAAGCATAAAGTGATTTGTCCATATTGATGAACATGTGATAACAACGGCAGCAAGTATGCTGATGACAAACGTAGCTCATTCCTTCCGCGACCATGTCATGTAGATATTAAAGTAAACGCTCCCCATAGGATCTTGGGCTTCTCGAGCAATTCCTTCCTTCAGCTCAGCAGTCATACCGGTGGCGTTGTATATGAGTTTAGCACTCGCCAGAGAATGGCGCAGGGCTGTCCAGATCACTTGGCTCAGCCGCTGAACATGAGGATCTGAGGGGTTTCGATGTTGGTTTTTTAATCATTCTATCATGTCTGAGGGGCATACCGTCGTCTCTGCCATTTAATGGACACCTGATACCAATACTCCCAACCTCTCTTATTTGAGAATGAATGACGATTCGACGTATCTAGTCGATGAAAAAAGACATACGAAAGAGTTTCCATGGTGTGCAGGACCGAATTGAGGGATGATCCAGCGAGTGGATCGACGTTTCTAGACGTCGCAAATGAGAGGTATCTGTCGTTGAACACCTTCACAAATGACCCAATCCCTTGCGGCTCATCATTGTAGAAATGTATATCTGTATCCTCAATCCATAGCCATCCTCGAGGTTTGAGGAAAGACACGACGTTCTCAAGTACCCGCTTCCAATCTGGGAGCTAGGAAGGAGAAAAGTTGAATGCACTATCGACAAATACGGAGAGGAGACGCACATGCACAAAGATAAATCGCGCATGAATAATATCAAAACTTTCTGGCTCAAATGGTAATGTTCCCGTGACATCGAGCTGCAGAAATTGCATGTTTGAAGGCAGTGGCCGCGGGGGTAAAGGAGAGATATCAACTGCCGTCACGGTGGCTTCAGGATATGTCTGTGCAGCTTGGATGGCCCTAATAGACATTGAGAAGCATCTGAATCTGCTACAAGACAGGGCATACCAAGCGCCACTGCCACAACTACAGGGAGCATTGATAAGCATGTAAGCACCAGGATTCAAAGATTTCTCACCCAATCTCGAGAATTCTCTTGACGTTTTGAACAGGTGGGCCTAAGGAAAGCTTGTGACCCAAATAGGCGTCGATCCCCTTGTGCAATTCGTCTAACCTAAATTACGAATCGGATGAAGTCAGTACATACTACTCTGATTAAAGTAACAATATGACCGTTCCCATTCTGGAGCATTATTCTAGTTTTGCGTGAGCTTCACGCTGCAAGAGATATTCGGTAGCTTACTGGCGAGTAATATGGCTGATTTGTATCATGAACCGCATTTGGGCTAGGAGCTGCAGTAACGGGCGCCATTGGAAAATGTCTGTCTGGGTTGTCATGAGATGTGTAATATATATTATGCATATACATGCGCTTGGGAAATACGGTCATTCCGTCAACTACTGACATGTGTCACCATGTGAAATTGGTTCGCAATGTGAAATTTACATTTAGCAGCTCAATACACCTACCCTCAGTGTCCTAAAAAAACCATAGATGAATATGGTATATATCATGAGGGCTCTATCGTTATCTGATAGAAAATTAAAGTTGTTGAAGTATAGAAAATTCGAAAGCATGAAATCAGACCAAGTTTTGTCACCCCCCTGGGCTCGGTGAAATGAATTAAAAAAGAATGTTCAAAATTTTATTACACAGAATCCTTTGATACATATGTAGTGTCCTAAATATAATTTTCCGAACAATAAAACAAGGTGGAAAGCCCCAAGAAGTAGAGATCTTTGTGTTCGACTCAAGAGAGTGTGACAATCTAGGGGCTATTGAAACTCCACATGTGAGTGCTAAATCAATGATCCGGATAGTCGGCTTCCAAGCGGAAGCCAGAACTTGACCTGTGACTAAGGTGTGACGACACTTTCACTTCCCAGATTTTTGGTACCTCTGATTTCACATGATATGAATTTCCCTAAAGAATTCATTATATACTAGATCATCAGTGACTTTAGATGGCCTAGGTTTGAAGGCCATGCGCCTACGGGACAGAGCTACAAAAAAAAATGATAAAAAATTTCATCTCCCGACACATGTCAGTATAAGGGTCTGACCACCATTCCGCCAGTCACACGTTGTCACTCAAGCTGTAGAGCAGATTTCAAACACCGCTACCACCATCCCAACAATGCCTTGCGAGCTGAAATATTGGAGGGAAGCTGATTATTAGGATGCTAACATACTTGACTATAAACATCTTTGTACAGATATGAATTATCACTACATATGCAATCTTGATTGTTAGGAAAATGAAGTGGTTGATTAAATGCGCCTGAATGTAGACCCTCCAAGGCTTCCTGAATTATGCTTTTCATATTCAGGATCTGTGGTGAAATCCGGCTTCCAATGGGTCTTGTGCATCAGACCAGCTGCAGGCATGGCAGCAATGAGGTGAGATGTGAGTGTGGTTGTCTACAAAGCATGTCTCTCACAAAACAGATTGAATCTCTACTTTGACAGCTGCAGCTGAGCATGACTTTTTTCAACCTCTTTCCTAATAAGGTAGTTTTGTGCTGATAAGACATTACCTCTGCTTTTTACTGAACAACATAATGGATCCAAGTTAGATAAGACATAATAAATAGAAAGGAGCTCTGATTCACCTTGTATAGGTGTGAGAGTAGGCTACAGCAGGGTAATCATGATGCATGACACAGTTGATGGAACAGTGGTAAGGACCCTTGAAGTTGATGGAATGACTGTAAGGGATAGTAGTGAAAATTGACCAAGTACTGTGGGAACAGTGAATAGAAATTGGTCAGTGAAATCCATGTTTCCCCATTGCCAGGAAGGTTCAAGGACCCCTCTGATTCCACCCACTCTTTCCACATCCAGATGGATTGGAATGCTCCTGTACCCTAATGGACCACCATCCCCAACACTGGAGCAAGTGGCCTTAGCACTACTCCTGAATTTCACCCCCTCTAGAAGTTTATTTGATCAGCCTGCTCCTGCTCCAACTCAGCCTTCAATCCTGATGCCTTCTATACCTGGGACCAGACCTCTAAGGAACCTCCTGAGGCAGGACAAACACAGCCTGTTGTCCTGCAGGAAGCTACTGAAAGGGAAAGGAAGCATGTTTGGACAACACCCTCAGCTACATGGATGAGGACCCCCAGAAGACACTCAAGCTGTCCTGGGCCAAACTCCAAGACTGGTAGCTCTGTCTTGACCTCTGTAAACCCCCTCTGCCCCTGTGGGATTACTTCACTACATACTTGTTTTGCTGAACCACTTCCTTATGCTCCACCTTGCATACCACTAGGTGCACAGGTAATTCCCCCAAAAACCTCTTCCCCAACCTTTGCATGCCTCCAACCTGCAGACCTCCTAAAGACCCCTTCAGACTTGCAGGTGAAGTCTTTCCCTGCAACCCAGGGAACTCATACAAAAGGAGCACCCTTTACTGGAGCCCCACTTTTAAGTGCCCCAGAAACTCATTTAGGACTAGGAGGAGGGTCTCTGCCTCTCAGGATGGACTGACAGGGGACACCATAACAACCATAAAGAACTAGAAAGATCTCCCAGAAAATTCCTCAGAGGACTCCCAGGAGGATGAAGACTCACAGTAGGCACTTTTCCCCATGGCAAGGGCAGAAACCACCTACTACAATGCCACTCCCCTGCCTTAAACAAGTAAGAAGAATATCATGGAATATGCAAGGCTCTTCAAGAGCCCAGAAAGGATGCCTGAACATCCAAAAGCCTGAACCCTTCCACAGACAAATCCCTAGAAGTGGTGCACCTTCCTGATACAGTGCTTCAACACCTTCTAGGAAAAAGCCCACACCTTTGCTACAGATCAAACTTGTGTTGCCTTTGCTTCATTGTACCTGCAGAGAATTGCTCTGGATCACTACACTGCCTTTTTCTAATATAACTCCCATCATCCCCTGTTATTTGACTGGAAAGCCTTTGTCTAGGAGTTCTCCTCCAAGTTTGGCATCTATGACACTGTTGCCAAGGCTAAACAGAAGTTGGCTCTGCTCTGGATGAGCCTGGAGTGCTTTACAACTTTTGTGGTTCAATTTGAGAAGGAAGCATACAAGACAGGTTGAAATTACCATGCCCTTTGATTCCAGCTTAACAAAGCCTTCCGGGAACATATTCACAAAGTCTTTTAACTCTTCCCTGAGCAAATCAGGTACAACAGGCTCAAGAGCCTTATCATGTAAATTGACTAGTGCTACTGGGAAAATCCTGCCAGTGCAAGACTAGCCTAGAGGTCCTCCAACTCTCTGATCTGTTAGAACCCACTGACAATTTTGCCCTGCCCTTCCTTGAACAAATAATGCTCCCCAACCTGCAACCAACCCTACCAGCACTTTCCAGCCCTTAACATACCCTGAACATGGCATCACTTCTCAACTCCTGGCCCAGCTCCAGGTCATTGCCTCAAACTCTGACACAAAAGATGAGTGCTCAAAACCAAATAACAACTCCTCAGATGCCACTGAATTAGAACTAGAGGATGAACAGCTGCAGGACAACCAGACATGTTGCTCTGAACAACCCTGAAAAGGACCAAGGAGCAGCATCAGCATGACAGAGTAGGTCTGCTCTGTGGAAAACTGGGACACTTTATACAGGAATGCCCAGACCAGAACACCCTAGGACATGCTATCTGGACAATTGATGATGACAAATTCAAGTTTCAGTATGCAGAAAACAAGCTGGCAATTTAGTTGACTCAGAAGATGCACTGAATTGTGGAATTGACCCTGACATCTCCCCATTAACACCCTGGTTGACAGTGATGCTGCAAACAATTTTGTTGACAAAACTTTGGGCTCAGCCATTGTCCCTCCTATTAATCCAACTCCCTAGCCTCAGCTGACTTTGGCTCTTCAACAGCAGACCATCCTCTGTCAAAGACATTACACACTACATCCCATTCCACTTCAAAGACAGTACTATGCAGGAGCTCTGGATGCTCATGACCCAGTTACATGAGATGGCTCCCATTGTTTTGGGCTTACCATGGCTCCAGGCTACAAATCTGTAAATTGACTTGCAACATCTCACTATGGCATTGAATTGTGATAAACCCTTCCCTATCCCTCTTTTAAAGATGTTGAATAAATTAAGGGAGAAAGGCAATCAACACAAAGCTGAGTGTTTGCATGGATATAACAATGTATTGAGTTAAAACACACAAGGGCTGTTGGTCCTTGTCATCTACCTATATACATACATATTGGCATCCATTTAGTCAAATACTAAAACGAATAACAAACTATGGGGCCCATTATCAATTGGTAAAGTGATCAAATGACATACAAATATATTAGGGCTATATCACACGATGCTCCCTCCATTCCGCGGGTTTACTAAGACATGCCAGCTTCAACAAAAGATTCAACAACTGACTCTAAAGCCCTCAGAAAATTGTACTCCAACTCTGCATGCTTCATCATCATTGAGATCACACTCCAATCAATGGGTAGCTCTCATGCAGCCCTCATTGACAGTGGTGCCACTAGAACTCTTGCTAGTATAGAACTAGACATCCTGAGTAAAGAAATGGACACTTCAATTGAGCTTCAACTCTTTGATGGAAATCCAACCTCCTCTGGCTCAATATCCTGCCACTACATTGACAGGATCTTCCTACCAAACAGTCTGGAATTCCTGGTAGACCTTTAGATCACCTAGCTTCACCTTGCTACTCCAATCATCCTTGCTACTCCAATCATCCTTGCTACTCCAATCATCCTTGCTACTCCAATCATCCTTGCTACTCCAATCATCCTTGCTACTCCAATCATCCTTGCTACTCCAATCATCCTTGGTCTACCCTAGCTATGCAACACAAATTCTGACATCAATTGGAAAACCATGAGCATGACTTTTTGCAGACAGCATTGTACTAGTAGCTAGAATTTCTCTCTGGTCCATGACACACCCCTACCATTGAGAAAGAGCCCAATCCTGAATGCTCTCTGTCTCCTAACTCCCACTGCCACCTTCAACTTCTGCTCAGGGACCTTAAAGGAGAGGAAGAAAACCAGACCCATGACATCAGCAACAATTCCCATGAAAATTCCTCCACTCTTAAAAATTCCTTTCCTTCCCCTCTACCAAAAATAACTAAAATTCCCTGACCCCTGCTACCCAGTTTCTTCTCTCTAAACATCCTTTAAAAAAAGTTCTGAAGTTACTCTCTACCTTGATTCCCCTCCCCAAAACCTCCACTCCTCACAAACTTGGAGCTCCTTGGACACAGCCCATGCATCATTGGAGCTGCTCTCTTTGTTAGGCTCATCCAAGACAGGAGGTTCTTGCTCTTGGAGGTGAGCCCCTGGGTCAGTGGGATCTGGCACAAACCTATCTACAATTGAAGTGGAGTTTGTGGCTGCAAACAAGATAGGTTGAGAGCTCTGTTGGCTTTGCAACTTCCTTGCTGCCAATATCAGGTCACCACAATCTATCCCACTCATTCTCAATATCAATAAACAATCAGCAATCTCTTGTTCCCAAACATTTTGAGCACATGAGACAGCTAAAGCATTTGGATGGCCACTGGTTCTGGTTGCACCTACAATGGCAAAATCAAACCGGTCTACATCTCATCCGAGGCCATGATTGCCAACCTCCTCACAAAGACATTGAGCCGCGACGTCGTGGACAGGCTTCGCAGAAAGATGGGTGTGGTTGGGGAGTTTTCCAAGGCCCAACTCTGGTGACATTGTGGGCACCCCCTCAGGTGGGAGTGTTAAGTTTTCTCCTAAGTATGTTCTCAGGACAGCCCAAATATTATTTCCCCACATACCATCTATTTCTTACATTATGTTATTTCTTTCCTTATTCATTATTCTGTCTTTTATTTTGCCTCACGTGACAACGTAAGTCAAGATTCGTGGTCCTTTATCCAAGTACTACAAATCTCTAGATTCTTAGCTATCACGATTCATTCGATCACTTCTGTCTTCCCTGCCTGCAATCTGCTGCAACACTATCATTCATCAAGAACGAAGTAATCAGCGAATTCAACCCTTAATCGTAAATGAAAGGAATAATGACAGTATATTTGACTATCGCAGCCTAGTTCTTCCGTGACCATGTCATGTGAATCTCCAAGTAAACGCTCCCCAGGGGATCTTGGGCTTCTCGAGATATTTCTTCTTTGAGTTCGGGAGTTATACCGGCGACATTATACTTCAAGGGTTGGCCGCTCATCAAAGAGCGCCGCATAGTGGTCCAGGCCACGCGACCCATCCATCGACTGTTAGGATCTGAAATAATACGAGCTTGAGACTTCAAGTGCATAATACTACTTGAGTGGCGTACCGTTGCCTCTGCCATTTGTTGGACATCTGATTCCAACACTGTTGACTTCTCTTATTTGAATCAATCATAATCTGACGTGTTTGGTAATGATTGAGAGGCTCACAAGAAACTTCCTGTGTTTTTCAAAACCGAGTTGAGGGATGATCCAGCAAGTGGATCAACATTCTTAGATATCGCAAATGAGAGATATCTGTCGTTGAACACCTTCACAAATGACCCAATCCCTTGCGGCCCATCATCATAGAAATGCATATCTATGTCCTCAATCCATAGCCATCCTCGAGGTTTGAGGACAGACACGACGTTCTCAAGTACCCGCTTCCAATCTGGGAGCTAGGAAGGAGAAAAGTTGAATGCACTATCGACAGATACGGAGAGGAGACACACATGCACAAAGATAAATCGTGCATGAATAATATCAAAACTTTCTGGCTCAAATGGTAATGTTCCCGCGACATCGAGCTGCAGAAATTGCATGTTTGAAGGCAGTGGCCGCGGGGGTAAAGGAGAGATATCAACTGCCGTCACAGTGGCTTCAGGATATGTCTGTGCAGCTTGGATGGCCCTAATAGACATTGAGAAGCATCTGAATCTGCTACAAGACAGGGCATACCAAGCGCCACTACCACAACTACAGGGAGCATTGATAAGCATGTAAGCACCAGGATTCAAAGATTTCTCACCCAATCTCGAGAATTCTCTTGACGTTTTGAACAGGTGGGCCTAAGGAAAGCTTGTGACCCAAATAGGCGTCGATCCCCTTGTGCAATTCGTCTAACCTAAATTACGAATCGGATGAAGTCAGTACATACTACTCTGATTGCAGTAACAACATGACCGTTCCCATTCTGAAGCATTATTCTAGTTTTGTGTGAGCTTCACACCGCAAGAGATATTCGGTAGCTTACTGGCGAGTAATATGGCTGATTTGTATCATGAACCGCATTTGGGCTAGGAGCTTCAGTAACGGACGCCATTGGAAAATGTCTGTCTGGGTGTCGTGAGATGTGTCCTATATGATATGTTTACTTACACTTGGGAAAATTGGCTGAGCTACCATGGGAAACTGGACAGCAGCATAGTGAACTGACATGGCCTGATCTTTGTGTGACCTCATCATGTGAATCTCCAAGGTAGACACCCCATGGGGGGTTTCTGCTTCTTGGGAAAACTCTTCCTTCAGCTCAGAAGGGATCCGCGGCCGTGTGAATTAGAAACATTTTCTGTAATTTCTAACATGTTTTTCCAAGGCAAAAATTATTGAATAAATTTTGAAACACTTAAATAAAATGATTTGTGTTTCTACAAGTGTATCTTGGGCAAATAAAATACTTTTTCTTTCACCAGGAATAACTTTTCATAATTAATTGCTTTCTTCCTCGGAAATTTTTTCGTCTTACTACATCTCATCACGTACAAAGGTTTTTTATACTTCCGATGTATCCTATGAAAGTGATGCTTTTAATACAAGGACTTTTACCAGTTCCGACTAGAAGCCTCTAACCTCGTGCGGCATGACGACAACAAGCCGAGACAAGCCGATCGGACGCATACGAAGCCACGGGAATTTTAAGAGTGTCTTGAGAAGCAGTAATTGGGCCGCATTCAAACCGTAATGGAAAGGAATTATAATGAACGGGTAATTTTTACGGCAGTATAAAGCTCGATTCGCGTGACTGCATTGTAAGGGGTCCTAGCTTAATAACTTCTTCCTTCGAGATTTATGGCAGCGGCAATTGGCTTTGGGCCAGAACCCCTGAATAGTTTGTGATCAAATACGAAACTACTGGACCGATGATCGGATCCTAGGATCTTAGTGATTCCATTTGCAGTCTCGAATCGTCGTACCAACGAATGGAGGACCTTGATCTTTGCCATTTATTGAGGGAAAACTGGTCGCAAGGTTGTCGTCTAAGGTTTCCAGAGAAAGATGACAACATTGTAATATATCAAGTAATAGTTAACAGACTCACAAAAAAGCCTCCCATTTGAGTGGAAACCTGGTTCCAATTTGGAAGCCAGAGAAGGGAAAGGAATACGCAATTGTCAGACGACAGACAAAGACGTGAAAATTAGTGAGTCAGTGACGCAGACTCATTGCAAGAGTTGATTGGTCAAAGGTAGGGGTCGTGGAGGTAAGGGAGACATCAGTTGGAGTCACAATAGCTTCAGAGTATGTCTGTGCAGCTTGAATGACTTCTTACAGAACATCGAGGAACGCAAATGATCTCCGAAAATCAGAGACGCGTCAAGCACCGCTACCGCAACGATAGAATAAGTACCGACGAGCTTGTAAATTCTAGATTACGAAAGCGCCCATCTGATCTGAAGAAGTTTCTGGACGGCTGCGAAGGTGACCGTCGATCTCCTTGCGCTTTTCATAAAACAGGGTCCAGCCCGCATGAATTTGAAACAAGTTACTCCCGCGAACGATTGAATCGCGCAGCCGTGACCATCGATATTGACCAAACGCCTACACTTGTTCAGCGGTAATTAAGAGAGAATATTTATATTTCGATACCCAGGACGCTATAAGTGTCTCGTGATTTGTTGAGCCTGCCATTTTCCGGTAAGCTTCTCCCAGCGAATCAGGACGAAACATTCACACCTCATGAACTCGTGCTTTGCAGTCCAAGGAATGACTTTCTGTATTATCAGTGAGGCCTCAAAAGTACCATTTGAGCTACAGTGTAGAGCATCTGTAGAATACAAGGAGTTGATTTGAGATGGATCATCGTAAATCCTCACCTCACTCCGTTCTTTGGATCCAGAAATGACTCATGTAGTCGAAGAAAGAAATACATATGGCTTTCAACGGTCTCCATTCCGGTCGCAAAACGCTATCCAAGATTTACGGATGATTCGGCAAACAGCACATTCATCACGCAGCCATCTGAGAACAGTGATGAGAGAAGGTATCAAAAGCGGAGAGCTATGTACGTGACACTCCCCCCAAAAGCAACAAGTAAATTGTCAGTTGTCCAGAAAATCTCGTTGAAGCACGAAAACAGGCTTTGGGTCAATAGAGTTGTGAGATAAGTATTACAAGGCTTGTTTGGAACAAGAAGTAATTAGGGAGCAGCAAGCTTAAGGGCAAAACGAGATGAACTTCGAGGAAGTGATTGAATGAGTAGATTACATAAGCTTATGTTGTGAATTGGCACCCTTGATCCCGAACGAAAACAGTCGGGCTCGCCGCTCTAATCGTCCTGCTCGCTCTCAATCTTTCTTCCTCATCGTTCCTCTCAGCGTCTGCAGAAACGTTTTTCTCGTCATCGTTATCGACTTCTGGTACAGAACACAGAGTTCAGCTGACCGTGTTTGCTCGCGATGCCTCCTCGGGCCTCCACTCGCGCCCAGCCACGGGTAGAGTCGCCGCCAGCTCCATCCATTCTGCGAGAGGCCTCAGAACTTGATTCACTTAGGCAACTGCGTACAAACTGGAAATGGGCAGCCTTTTCACAGTTCTTCTTCACTTTCAATCATCTGTTTTCTATGAATGACGTCTCGCTGAACGTATGTATCTTTCAGCTTATAGTTACGAGGAAAGCTCAAGCGTTCCAAGGATATTGAGGAGGACTTAGTTCACGGGACAAATGTCGTTCTGCCTCGTATCATGCAACGCCTACTATACACCGTCTCTTATGATAGAAAGGTGTCGTAAGTGCTCCCGCCTTTCGTTGAACAAGCATGTTTCGACGCGTTCTTCAGGCTGGAAAACTGGCAAACGGCTCTCCGCAAACAGTACCGTAAACGAGATCCTGCTGCCAACCCCATTGGGCCCGAACCACGCGTCGAGGAACCAGAACAGGAGTCCAGCCCGCCTCCAGAGGAGCAAGACGAATACCTTCAAGCGCCTAACGGTATAGGAAATGTAGAGAACATCAAGATACACCTTAATGGAGAGGCCCATGAGGACGCAGAGGGTAAGGTGCTGGATTCGACTCGGGCAAGTTCTATTGAATGTGGAGTTAGCGTTGACGATAGTGTCAATGGGCCCTCCATACAGCCATCGGAGATCGGTTCCACTCAGACGAAGCAGACACACGCCACTGAAGAGCCAGAGGGGTCGAAGGACTGGTTGGAGCTTCCTATGCCCATAAAACTCGACTCGATGCATCTCCTCACAGACTGGCAGTTCCAAAATCCGACAAGGCTCAGAATGCTGATGCGAAGTGATGATGAGAATGCCTCCTGGGTGCGTGTTTTGAGGATTTCTTATGTGCCATGTGTTTTCCTCATGTTCACCATCACAGCGAATCGAGCCGATCGGTTATGACAGCAGACGGAACGCATACTGGCTAATAGGTGGTATGCATCTCATAACTACAGCTTACCATCTCAAATTCAACGCCATACAGCCGATCGCCTATGGATACAACGTCCAATTCCGAAGCCCCCTCGTCCTAAAGCAGCCCCCCGTAACATGACATCGCTAAAACGCAAACGTACCGCAGACCCCATAAAGGCGACGCCCAAAGGAAAGGGCCGTATGACTCTGCCGTCTCCTGCTAAGCGACAATGTATCAAGGAGACGGAAACGACGACAGGACGCTCGAGGGCAGCTAAATCCCAGGCAAAAGCGAAACTGGATGCCCAAGCAAAAGAACTAGCGGAACTCAATAGACAAGCGAATGCTTTGGCGCGCTCCAGTTTAGGACTTCAGACTTCAACACGGGGTTCGCCTAAGAAAGCCCCGCCACCGAAGGTAGTGGGGACTAGGTCGAGCAGACGTTTGAGGACCAATAAAGATGACGATGACGATGATGAGTGGCAGGCGGTACCCGAGGAGTGGCTACACGGAGACAGGGACGACGGGCCCTTAAGGACCAACGGGAAACGTGGTGGTACCACAGAGTCTCTCAAGGCAAGTTGGGAGGATGGGAGTGAGATTAGTGATTTAACCGAATTGACCGACGAGAGTGAGAAGAGCAAGAATGACGAAGATGAGGGTGAAGATGAGGGTGAGGATGAAGCCGAAGGGGGAAAGGCAGGGAAACAGCCTGTCAAGGAAGAAGAGGTTCAAGCTGTCCCTGATGTTTCGCCGTCACCTGCGGATAATAAAAGTTCGAAAAAGCAGTTTGTTTTCCCTGAGGGTTTTTTAGAATGGGAGACGGTGCGATGCTTTCTATCTACTCAACAGGAATTCTTGGTTAAATTTCACTTTACTCAGATATGTGTAACCCTCTACGAATGGGAACACATTGCGGAACGTTTCGAGAATGCAACACATTACACAGAAAAAGCCTTGTACAAGGTCCTTAACGACAGTTTAGTCCCTGTTGTTACTGAAGAACTCAGAGTAGATGGCCGTCCCTCTACGTGTCCTGTACATCTGCTGATTGAATTTTCAGGAACTCGAGCGGAAGCAGAAACTTGCTGCTGCAATTACGCAACGGAAACGGTCCTCTCGACTCATGCTTCGGCAAGTCGAAAAGGAAGAGGCTGAAGCAGCGGAGCGTAAGCGTCGGGAGGAACTTCAAAGGAGCAGTCGCGCCCGGCGACTTGAAGCGCGACTGAAGAAGGAAGAGGAGGAAAGGGAAAAGCGAGAGTTGGCACGTGAAATGCGACGGAGAGAGAGGGATGAGAAGGAGAGGGAAAAGTCAGAAAAGTCGGAGATTCCTACTGACCCCGAAACTCCTGCTGAGGGGTAAGTCTTACGTTCCCGCCATCACCGCCGCGCTTATATTCCATAGAACTGACGTGCAGGTCGACGTTGTGGACAATATTTCTAGTCTTCCAGCCAAAAAACAACAAATCAGATCAACGCGAAAGGAACCTACCGCTTCAGACTCGCAGAATGGGAGGGGTGATCCAAAAGCTGGAGGAAGCGGGTCGAAGACGCCTGTTGGAGAGGATTGGGAGCTTGATTGTGAAATCTGTCATCGACGGGGAATTAACGCGGTACGTATACCAGCATCCTTTTACAACGTTTGATGCTCATTTAGTACACGTGCTGATAGAACGATGGTACTCCCATGATGTCGTGCGAGTCATGTTCAAAATGGCAACATATAGCTTGTCATGATCGTGCTGACCAACAGGCAGGGCGAAAGCGACGAAATTGGGATGTAGTGGAATTCATTTGTTCGCAATGTCGAGCAAAGCGAACCGGAGTAACTCGCACTCCTTCACAACACACGCCGCTTGCAGGGCAGGGATACACTCAGCAAAATCCCTACATGAACCTTGCCGCGCAGTACGCTCACTCCAACTATAGTTCTTATGGGACAGTCAACGGGATTACATCGTATTCCCGTGAACATCAGATGTCCGATGCTCGACTCGGCGTTCCTTCACGAGCATTTACTCATGCACAACCTCATCAACAGCATCAGGCCTATGGTGCCCCCCTCACGTTCAGCCATTACCAGCCTCAGCAACGCGGTTTCTCTTCAACGACCGAATCAATGTATGGACACTCAACCCATACTCAGCCATATGGCTACTCGTCCCCGAGTCCTTATCCTCAGTACCCGATGGTGAATGGCGGAGGCCAACACTATCAGGTCAGTTCTTCAAAATAGGTGTTCGATGACCTGCTTTCCGACCTGGAGGCTGACTTGCACTTTACGTAGCAAACATCTCAGACAAGATGGAGCGTCAACACTTCCTCTCAGCGGTCTACTACCTCTGAGCTACCTGCTACCACGGCACATTTACCATATAATATTGGCGGGGATCATAGTGGCGCAGTCCAATCTTCTGTTCCTGCAACACCACTAAGGCACTGGCAGCCGCCGCCACAACACCAGACTACTTCCACGATCCTACCGCCTCAGCAAGGGCCACAGTCACAGTATCGGTACCATCCTGGCACTTCGCATCCCTCTGGCCCTTCTTGAAGGCACACACATCTGCTATAATTATTGTCATTTTATTGTTTTACCTACATTCTAGTCCTAGAATATAGATGTCTGTTGTATAGTTTGTATGGACAGGGTTTTCTCAATGGGTATAATTCTCGTAATCGTCCGCACCCCTTATTTCGTGTCGATCGATATGATTTTGGAGGTTTCGATCGATGTGAAGCCTGCATGACTGGAGCTACCATCGAACGTACTTTTCACGGGAAAAATCTCGCACTGCATATGCTTTGGAACGGCTCATATCTTCCTTTAGTATCCCCGTCTATCTGTGTCTTTGCTTCTCCACTCACCCGCTCGAATGGCACCGTTACATTTACAAGAATGACATCATGGGCAATGGTGAGCTCTCGAGTCTGGTCGTTCATTATTCGTATCAGCTCGTGATGGACGTTGTGTAATGACTGGCTGGCAAGTACTGAGTTGTGTGATGCTGCCCATATGATTCCTCATGCGAAAAGATATTCTGAATGTCGCTTTGATCAACTGTCACCCGAAGAAGTCTCAATACGGGAAAATATCTTACAAGACACAATTTGACCCTCCCCCTCCCAATGGATAGCATGTCCGTAACTTGAACCTATCTTTTTCGCCTGTTCGAATCATCAGATCTACTAAGAGTTCTTGAGGCGCTCCTGCCAGCAATCATCTCCCTATATTCCGACCATCCATTCTTAGACTCTCAATATTTCTATTTCTATGTCAGTGGCTACCACATTGATGTTAGGAAATGCCAAAGATGCTGCAGGAAATCTTGACAATATCTCAGCGCAAGATCTTTGCACCCCGAGCTGTGTGATGCCCCCGCCCCAAAACCTCAGAGACGAGGATTTGAGATAGTGATGGTGATATATGGATCAAAAACATGCGAAGAGAGCTGGCTGTATTCTGTAGTCAACCTCAGGCATTCTGACTATCTCAGACATTTGGTAAAAGCACTCAGTTTCCATGCTGATTTGTACTGTAAATGAGACATCAGAATAGATGCAACTTTAAAATAGCAGAGTGCTGCACGAAGGAGATGACCGTAGTGATTTCCTCTATTCAAAATGTCAATTGTCAATCTTATCCTGTTGAAATTGCGTTGGAACCGCCCAATCCCACTCGTATTCGATTTTGAAGATATAACATGTGCGCGGAAACGAAATTGTCGGGAGCTGGCTGGAACCAAATTATACTTCATCGCGAACCCTGATATCGATGCATCAACTCCGGATCCACGAATTTCATCCTTCCTCTACCTAAGTCATTCATAACTTCATCAGCACGCTCTCAAACACGAAGCCGACAACAAAAGGACGCACCCTTGAACCTTACACCTCCACTACTATTTACTAATTCCTTCTCATACTTCTCCTTAATCCTCTGCAGCTCCTTCTTTCTCGCCCCTTCCAACCTCTCTTTCTCTTCACGTTCCAACCTGGCATCATACTCTTCCTCTGTCTCTTCCCTCTGCGCGTCAGGCTTGGAAGGAGGAGAATCCCGGTTAGGCGAGCGCGAATGCTTACGTTTCGACTTTTTCTTTTTGCGGTGGCGTTGCCTTTCGGGGCTGGGACTACGCGATTCTGAACGAGATCGAGATCTAGACCGTCTTTGAGACCGTTTTTCCGACTTGGAAGGTTCTTCTGTCGGTGGTTTGACTAGAAGCGGAGCGGCGTAAATGAGTGGCTCCAAAAATCAATAATCAACCAAGTTTGCCGGAAGACGAACCTGGAGGTTTGCGCAACTCGAGCTCCCCACAATTTGAGACGACGACAGGTGTAAGTGGACGGCTCTTTCCATCGACGGGCATCATTGAAATTTTTTGTAAAACGTCAAATCCGCGAATAACGCGACCGAACACGACATGTTTGCCTGTTTGGATAGAAATCAGGGCCACAACGAGGCAATACGAAACTTGAAATATACCATTTAGATGCGGGCACTCACGGAGTGTGATGAAGAATTGTGAGTTGTTAGTATTTGGGCCCTTGTTCGCCATACACAAGAGCGCCTCTGCGTCCAATGGTCGCTCGAGATCTTCGTCTGTGAAGGAGCTGCCATAGATGGACTCGCCACCCGTACCATTGAATTTGGTAAAATCTACGTAGTGTTAATACGTGTAAAACACGTTGTAAAAATGAGCGGTACCCCCTCCTTGGATCATGAAATCCTGTATTGAGCGGTGAATGGTGCTGTTCTTGTAGTACAGAGGATGCTGGCTGGAAGGCGAGATGCCTCGTTCACCTGTACACAGCGCACGAAAACTACAAAATTCAAGGCTTAAGCGAAAACACGACAAGTAAACCCACTTTTCTGCGGTTTTGGGCGTCGTGTCATTGAAGAGTTCGAATATTACCCTTGAAGAACTTGAGGATGGGATTTATAGACAAAGATATGTAGAACGAACCTTCCAAGTGGTTGGCTGTCGGCAGTAAAATCGAAAAAGGTCCTAGGGCGGACCATGGATGATGGGATGATGGATGTCGGCTACTAAGTAAGTATTCTTATTGTGTCACGATCAGGCATCGCGTAAAGCGTGGCTCTCACGGCAGACAGCAACCCCTCCACTCCTTTCCCTCCACCAATCCTCATGAAGCAGTACAACATTGTCGTTCTAGGAGGTCTGTCCCCTTTTCATCATACGTGGCCTCACTGACTTCATATCACCCTAGCTGGAGGTGTCGGCAAGTCAGCACTTACAGGTAATTCATCCTGACTCTCGACTCGGAGCTCCTCAAGGTTGACGCTGGCTCAGTCCGTTTCATCAAGGACGTCTTTGTTGAGAATTACGACCCCACGATAGAAGGTACGGCTGTTGCTCCGTATATCTCACTTTAGCTCACCGGCGAAATGGCAGAGGAGTACCGGAGAACAATCACCGTCGACGGACAAATATCGTCGGTATGTTACTTGAAGAGGACCAATACTCAACGTTGACACGTTTTACCGGCAGCTCGAGGTTCTGGATACTGCAGGAGCCGAACAATTTACATCGCTCAACGAGGTGTATATAAAGGTACGTCCATTCCTCAATCTTGCACTTTCTCTCGTTTTGCAATGAATGATTACAGTCGGGACGGGGATTTGTTCTCGTTTTCAGGCAAGTGCGTTTGGCCATGCTTCGGACACTGATCTCATGTTACTTTCCAGTCTGACAAATGAGGCCAGTCTACGAGAAGTCGATAACCTGCGGAAGCAGATATATCGAATTAAGGGCGAAGATCGAGTCAGTCCCAACTCGATTGTCACCTCCGATTGACAATCATCTACATTACTTGCAGGACGTGCCAATTGTTGTAGTCGGCACCAAGCTTGATCTTGTCAGCGAGCGGGAAGTGCAGCGCACAACAATATCCACCCTTGCAAACCGTTGGGCCCTGCCATTCTATGAGACGTCTGCCAAGAAGAATTGGCACATAACAGACGTCTTTGAAGACCTTGTGAAGCAAATGCGCCAGAAATATCCACAAGAAGTCACGAGACAGAAGAAGAAAACACACTGTATTATCATGTAGTTGAGCTCTCTTTCTATCCTATGTGAGCATAGCCAATCCTCTTTCTGGCGACCCTGACTCATCTCCACTCGCGTCGGCGCCCGACCATCAACTCTTCCAAAGGCTTTCTCTGTATACATTTCACGTCGATTTACGCTCATGGACACTACTCATTTACCCGGCACACATCTACATATACCCTTTCTATTTAGGCCTACTTATTGTAATTTCCTAGATGCAGGCTTTCGGATACTCATGGTCAATGATATATTGCGGGTATGTCTCTTCGGACTGATCGAAGTGAGTGGCAGTGCATTGTTTGTGCATGCTATGCAGCGCGGCAAGCTTTGTTTGGTAAATTTTCTACTCCGCCAACTTGATTCCTTGCACTCACCACGACCCTCACCTCTACATATACACATAAAATAAAAATGGTCAGTCAACAGAGATTCTTCAAAAACAATGCTCACCGTGTGCTTCAGAGTTACGGCGGATATGGCGGTGGTGGTGGATACGGCGGTGGTGGCGGTGGAGGTGGATATGGCGGATGGGACAACGACAAGATGTCAAATCTGGGCGGAACTCTTCGTCAAGTCGACTGGTCGCACACCAAACTCGAGCGCTTTGAAAAGAACTTTTATGCCGAGGATAAGCGGGTCTCCAGCCGTTCGCAGTCCGAGATCGACGAGTTTCGGCGAAGCAAAGAAATTCGGGTATGTGACTGCTTTAATACTTTCCAGCTTTCTAACACATATACAGGTCCAAGGACGAGGTGTTCCAAGGCCTGTGATATCTTTCGACGAATGTGGCTTCCCTGACTACCTCTTGTCGACTATTCGTGCCCAAGGCTTTGAGTCACCTACCCCCATTCAGTGTCAAGCATGGCCTATGGCCCTTAGCGGTCGTGATGTTGTCGCCATTGCTCAAACCGGAAGTGGAAAAACCATATCTTTCGCTCTTCCTGCCATGCTCCACATCAATGCGTAAGTTACTTGCCGAACCTCGTGACTGATCTAACTTCCGCATACAGACAACCCCTTCTTGCCCCTGGAGATGGTCCCATTGTTCTCGTTCTCGCTCCCACTCGTGAACTTGCTGTCCAAATTCAACAAGAATGCTCAAAATTCGGGTCGGTCTACTGCTCTTGTCCTCTTCCAACCTAGGTCTGATCCTTCCTTTTCGTCTTCAGCTCCAATTCTCGTATCCGCAACACCGCTATCTACGGAGGCGCCCCTAAAGGCCCGCAAATTCGCGACTTGCAGCGCGGTGTTGAGATCGTTATCGCTACACCAGGGCGCCTCATCGACATGCTAGAAACGCAAAAGACCAATCTTCGTCGCATTACTTACCTTGTTATGGACGAAGCCGATCGCATGCTGGACATGGGTTTCGAACCTCAAATCCGTAAAATTGTCAGCCAGATTCGCCCGGATCGTCAGACACTTATGTTTAGCGCCACCTGGCCCAAAGATGTCCAGAAGCTTGCTAATGTATGTCTTTCCCTATGACTCTACAGACAATACATTGACAGTCGTTTCAGGATTTCCTGACCGACACGATCCAAGTCAACATTGGATCCATGGACCTCCAAGCCAACCATAATATCCAACAGATCGTCGAAATTTGCAGTGACTTTGAAAAGCGGGCAAAACTCATCAAACATCTTGACCAGATCAGTGCTGAGAATGCCAAAGTGCTTATCTTCGTTGCGACCAAGAGGGTAGCAGACGACCTCACCAAGTACCTGCGTCAAGACGGTTGGCCTGCACTCGCTATCCATGGTGACAAAGAACAGTGAGTTTTTTCTTTCAACTATGTTTCTGACTCTAATCAGGAATCATCACACAGACGTGAACGTGATTGGGTACTGGGCGAGTTCAAGGCCGGTCGCTCTCCTATTCTCATTGCCACGGACGTCGCGTCTCGTGGTCTTGGTACGTTGCCTCTTTCAATTTACGACAAGCGCTCCACCAGTGTGCATGCCCGTGCCCCATTTTACTTGTTACCCTTGATTTCTCCCTTCTAGCGAACTTTGCCCCTTCGCGGGGTTCAGCTTCGCCTTGGCTGGCTTGTGCTTGTGCGGTATCCTAACGGTAACTTTCATTACTATATCGTTTGGGGACCAAACACCACCGCCCGCCCGTCGTGGTTATGATACTGCAAGGAACGTAGGGGCGTCACTCCGGAGACATAAAAGCACATGTAGATGATGAACACGCGCAGCAAGCTCGAGGGTAGGTGACTGGCTGGACGTTCCCTCGCCGCTCCATTTACCTCTCGATGTCAAGCACACCTCATGCGCGCGCGCGTCGGATGTCTATCACACCTGTCTTCCTCCTGGATACGCTGTACTCTCGCCTCCTTTCGAGGTGGGGGTGTCCCTCTTGTGATGTAACGTGACGGTTTTGTTTTCTTTGATTACTCTCTTTCCTCATCGGGTTGCCTCGAAGCGCTTGTTGTTAAATCCCTGTTGTGAATGTGTATTGACTGTTTGATCACCTGTTGTTTTTCCATGTCGTTCCTTCGTCTTGTGCCATGCATGCGCCTTTCAACCTTGTGTGTGTGTGACATCGCTTGGCATTACATATGTTTCTGTTGGCTGTCGCTACTTCCTCAGATGTGAAGGACGTAGGATATGTTATCGTATGTCTTCCCTTGGCTTTCTTCTATGCATTTGTTGATTTCATGCTAGAATTATGACTTCCCAAATAATTGTGAAGACTACATTCATCGTATCGGCCGCACAGGAGTAGGTGTTTTTTCGTCCTGAGACTATCTTAGTTGGCTTAACTCATCGACGTCTGACAGCGTGCCGGCAGCAAGGGTACTTCATACACGTATTTCACCACTGACAATGCTAAGAGTGCCCGTGAACTCGTGAATATCCTCCGTGAAGCCAAAGCCATTGTGCCTCCTCAGCTTGAGGAAATGGTAATGTACGGCGGTGGCGGTGGTGGCGGGCGTGGTGAGCCTCATTTCTGTTTCACGTATTGTCATCCTAAGATGTGTTTATCATAGGTCGTTACGGCGGTGGGCGCGGACGCAATGGCGGTGGCGGTGGTGGACGATGGGGCGGTGGCGGTGGCGGTGGTGGCGGCTACGGCCACCAAGACTCGGGTTACGGTGGTCGTCACGGAGGCGGTGGAGACCGGTGGTAAATCACCTCTTTTCCCCCCTGTTCTCGACCCATCATTCCTTGCACCACCTGCTCCCATTTTCTGCCTCCATTCACCCATTCCTCATCACTATATTAGTCACCATACCTCCCATCGTATCACACCCCAGCCTGGCAAGGGATTGCTTTGACCTAGATTGTAGACATGTAGACACAAGACCTCCCACCCACGCTCGGGACTCACGGTCCTTTTCTATACGAGATCTTCCCATCGTCTCTTATTTGCTCTCTGTCGAGCTTTCTAATTTCGATACTTTGTGTTCTACCGTTCTACTCGTAATACGATCGTTCGCTATTTGTTTCGTTATGCGTACATCATTATCATGTTACATGGTGATTCCTCTAAAATCGATAATCTAGGATGTACTTGATCTAGTAATACATGGACACCTACACAATTCAACTGCTCGGGAGTGGACCCGCATAGCACCTTTTCACACACCTTCTCATGCAGTTTTTCCCAGAGTTAAGGCTTGGTTTTTGCCTATCATGTCGCTTACCAAGGAGACTCTAGTTATCGCCGGGCTTGAAGTTAACGTCTATTCTGCCTCATCGACAATCATTGCAGAGCGCAAAGAAGTTGTCGTACTGTTTCTACTTCATGGGAGGTACGGCCGAGCGGAAGAGGTCGATCCAATTGCACGATCGTTGATCGAACAGACTCAGACCAGGAGCTCGAGCAAGAGTCGCAGCCTCCTCATTATCACCTTCGTAGGTTTCCATGTCTACTCAAAATTGGATGGTTATATTGATTCCTCATGTATTGTTTATTCTGTAGGATCAAAGAAACCATGGTAAACGTCTTGTTGAGCGTAAGGGCAATGAGGCCTGGTCAAAAGACAAGACATCCTCGAAACACAATGAACGACATGCGTCAGCTCTTCATCACCTTCCCATTTCATCCTCTGACATGTATTTATTACCTTAGTATTGACATGTACGCCATACAAAGTAGGTCGTTCACCTTTTGATACCTACAGTGATGTTCAGAGGTCCCCACCTTGAGCCGGTACCGCGAGGGACGTTTCCCTCTTGATTGATTTCCTCCCATCCTTTTTGTACCCAGACAATGAAGCTCATCCCATTAAGGAATGGGCCGTAGCAGGCATCAGTCTTGGTGGGCATGCAACCTGGATAAGTCTTGCTACAGGTACGACTTCCGAACTCATAGAGATGGTCGAATTTCCTCAAGGTCTCCTAGATGATCGTGTCACTACTGGTATCCCAATCATTGGGTGCCCAGACTTCAGCAAACTTATTGTCTATCGCGCGAAGCAGAATGATGTCGAGTTGATGGGACGGTACTATCCCAAAAGTTTCAAAGACCTTGTGGCGATAATGGATCCAGCTTCGTTGGCCGAAGGCCCATCGAACCCCTTCCTTGGGAAGAAAGTCTTAGTTCTGTCGGGTGCCAATGATAAACTGGTCCCATGGGAAGCAAGCGAGGAATTCGTAACGCAAAAACTAGACGTTGGCAAAGCTGGTTTGAAGAAAGTGGTTGTGTACGACGGTGTTGGTCATGAGTGTACAGAAAGAATGGTTCAGGAGATGGCTGCGTTTGTTGCCGACAGTTGCCTTTGCTATGAAGACCACAAATTATAGGCACCAAAGTATTGACACATAACCGGAGAGTAATTGCTATTTCATGTAACAGTGAACATCACGGGTGTCGATCCAGAGTGTTACTAATAGTACCACCTAAAGCTTAGTAACCGCCGTAGTGCCGTATAAGATAGGCGTGGCAGCGCCTCGGTCATGTGAATGGATATCAAAATGGGAAAAGACACATAGCCCAACTCCGGGCAGCATGACTAGGAGCCGAAGAACCAGAGATAATATCAGACAGTGCGGCTAGACAGATCATTGTAAATGAATAGAAGTAGAACCCGACATAGGGCAAGGTTCCAGCGGGTATTGAAAGATTTCTTTGAAAAAAAGGGTCTATGTGTGCATTCACCACGACCTGGGCCTTACCATCACTGCGATGTGCATTGCTTCAACCTGAACCCAAGAGATTGGTTGCTACCCTCCTATTATTTTCTCAAAGTGGATTTAAACAAACGTTATATTTTCCAATCTGTTGAGCTTTTTTCAAGGTGATATAATGCTTACTATTTTATGAAATATACTCTAAATTGTTGGAAATTTGTGAGTGCCTTTCTTTTTGGCCACTCATCAATAAAGGACAAGAAGGAGAAATCATCAGTGCAATCCAGCAGTAAAAATATGGATATTGGTAAAAAAAACTCTGAGGACTGATCAGATGCTTCTGAGTGTAATTCCAATTTTTGCAGTTTTGGCAAGTCACATCTTGGCTGATTTCGTTTTTTTTAGCATAATACAGATTTTCTTCATTCTCCTGCTAGAACAGAAATTTCGTAGCATCAATTTCATAACCAGTGTTAACTTTGGAACTTGTCTTGAATATTACATTAAATACATTTAGAAGATAAGAAATAGAAGCACTACAATGAAATCGTGACCCTTTTTTGAGCTGTTGTCTTCCAACAATCAGACAAGGATGCTGAAGACTTGAAGGATCTCAATGACAATAGAATAATATTTATTGATTACGAAGAAAATCTCTCAGTGAGTCTGATGAAAGATTAATGCTTTCTAGGGTCTCTGAATTTTCTCCTTTATTGCCTCCACTATGTTCTCCTCACTCTACTCTTGCCAGTATCAGAGCTCCCAGTAACACCACCACCTTTGTTGCCTGATCCAGCACCACTATTGTTCTTGCCACCTCAGCACTATGCATGGGCACATCAATAAAAAGAGGACTTTGAGATCCATGTTCCCAATCAATGTTACTTGTTTGTTCTTGTAAATTATCTTCAGATTTGGCCACTCAGGAAAAATTGAGACTTGAATTATTTTATTCTATGGGAACTAATATTCAAAGATGGCCGATAATCACCGTCAACTTACTCAATCGATGTCTTTCGCCCTCAAATTTTCTTCTGATATCAAATCTCGCTTCTTGAAGGCAGTAGCTTCCTATGAGGTGACTTTCCAACAAAGCAGCACTGTCAAGATCATGCCACCAGGGATTGTTGGTGTCGTGGATGTAGCTGAATTATTGCGCGATAACTTCCGGGAGGGCGAATTTCTTTATAGAGGAAGGTTGTCGTTGCCCAACGAACCTGAAAATTGTGAAGTCGTTGTCAAGATACTATTTGGTCAGAACCAAATTATCTATCCTGAGAAACTCGGGAGTTATGTCCAAGAAGCGAAAATCTATCAGGACCGCCTCTGTTGCAACAAGTCTCTGTATGGCAACGGAGTTCCGAAACTCTATGGATTCTACGAGACCAAACTTTTTTGGAAGACAACGAAGGGTGACGTACTTGTTGATGCTGCTTGTATGGTATATCAGTCTCTTGGCTCGGCCAGCGAGAACCTGCCATGGTTGACAGGTTCAGGCGTCTCAGATTTCAGGTGAGCACCTTATTCGATCCTGGAATCAAATTTCTTGCTCAACTGTTTCTTCCAAGTTCACAAGTTTTCAAGCTGCTTCTTGAAATTCACAAAGGCGGCGTTAGGCACAATTCTTTTGGCCTCGATCGAAACATAACATGTCTTGATGGTAGACCCTTCGTGACGGATTTCTCTCAAGCATACAAACATGATTGTCCAGACAAGGAGTTCGCGCTTCCTACTCGCCTCCTTGACATAGATGCCGATACTTTGAAGTGCGGGGAACTACGCGACTTTTACGAAGAATGGAAATACCACGTGGCACCTAGTAAGTCTTTTTTCAAAGTTCGCGCTGAGTGAACTGACTGACATTCGAAAGCCATCTTCCACTGGTATGGGTATGACGTAAAATACACTCGAGTGGATTCTCTTGAAAGCATTTTCGAACACAAACGAAGAATGTATTTCGACGAGAATGTCCCACTGGAAGAACAGTGGAAGTATGCACTGAAGATCTGGGAATATCTGCGTGCCAATTGGTCTTCATATCATAAAGAAGGGAAGGCGCCACCGCTGGGCGACACATCTTTCGAGGCCTACAAGGCAAAACATGGCTTGAATATCACCCACGGACGATGAAAAGGTTGATGTTGACAATGAGCAGCAGTCAGAAATATAAATGTGTCAGCTATTGTCTACTGTGAAATGAATGGTTTTTTTATTATGGACTGTCAGTTACTATGAATGACTAGTACTTTTGAAGTTGTTGGTGAATACACACAGACCATGTTTTGTTTTTTGATTTCGTTTTCTTCTGTATTCGCTGGGGCCTTGCCCTATATCGGGTTCGCAATATAAATAACCTCCGGCCTGACGGTAATTTCATAACTCATAGCGTCAGAGCTGGAATTCACAGTAGCCAACAACAGTCAGGTGCTGGCCCAATCCCGCTGAAGAGATATCAGGAGGTTCATTAACGGCCGCGACAGTGTACATGCTGGCTGTACTCCTTGATAGGAACAACAAGATCATTCAGTGGCCTAAGTAAGGGCATTACGGTCCCAGGCACTTTCGTCGTTGCCGACAGCACGCTGACCGAGATAACGGGACGGTAAGGCCTGCGGCCAATCCTAATGAACGGGTTCATCCGGAATGACGGGTGAGCCTGTCGTATGCGTCTTGGAGAGATTGCATTTTTGCCAGATCGAATGACTTGATGCGGGGTTCTACTCAACTAGTCAAGGATTTAACTTCACTGTTAACCCTTTTTTTCGAATGTTGACCACGAGTACTGCATCTCTGTTGTACAGCTGAGAGTGAGGAGGTCACTCGAGAATCACTCGAGAATAAGTGCACCTTGAAAGATTGGTTGTGTGTGCATCTCAGTCAAGTATTGGATTGGTTAATGATAAATGCGCAATTAATTATATTTTTACAGGGCCTCCTTAACAGTTACGAAAAGCTTGATTTCTATGATTCGTGATAATGCGTAGGGGTAGCGTAAAAGAAACGAATGAGATATGTAAGTGATTGTTGCAGGAGGCAGTAGTATATTTCCAGATATGACAGCAAAGAGAAACACGAAGCCATAGAAAACGACAGAGCATTTATTGCATCCTGCCGAGCACACGAGGTTGCGAGACGTCCGCCATGTTGATGAAGATATCGTCGGCAGGGTGGCGGTACAAAGGTGCACGGAGACGCTTCTGGTCGAGGTGGTGTCCGATGAAACCGATGCTGCGTCCGAGGACGAACAGACCATTGAGGGTACCAATACGGATGTATTCCTCCGCCTCCTCAGGGGTGAACGCACCGCTATCGCGAAGCAGATCGACAAAGCAAACAGCAATGCATCCATCGACGTTCAAAATAAGGGTATCCTTCTTGGAGGTGGTGACCTTCTCGACGGCAAGAGCATAGTCCAATAGACTGTGGCTGGGGAAGTGCTTGCGCACGTACTCCTTGACGAGCTCTACACGAAGATCTGGGTTATTGACACTCTTGATCTTGTGACCGATACCGCTGATGAGCTTGTTGGCCTTCCTCGAGTTGTCGACGAACTCGCGGGGAGTGAGGCCGGTGTCGCGGGCGTGAGAGAACATGGCGGCAGCCTCATCGAGGGCACCACCGAAGCGGCTACCGATGGTGAGGAGACCAGAAGCGAGGGAGGAGATCAAGTCTTTGCCGGCACGGGTGGCAACGATAGTGTTCATAGCACTGTCAAGGACTATGAGCGAAATGCGACTTCACATATGAAATCCGACATACCCAGAGACAGCGGGACCATGGTCGGCAGTAAGCATGAGCACCATCTCAATGAACTTGGCAGCCCAAGGAGGGAGGCCTACAGAAGAACGTAAGCCCATAAACCAAAACAGTCAAAATAAAAGACATACGTCGCTTAAACCAAAGCAGCGAGACGACACCACCGAGACCAATATCCTCCTTGAAGACGTCCGAAATACGCATACCAGCGTAGAGCAGCTCCTGACCACGTTCGTCAGAAATAGTCGAGATGAACGCCGCAGGCTTGCGAATGAGACCAAGTTCCTGCGCCCATTTGTAGTCCATGGGAATGACGGGAGGTTCACGCTCCTTCTTGGGGACAACAAGGCCCCTCTTGACAAGGTTCTCGTACGTCTCCTTGAGCACGTCAGGGAGCTCTTCGAACGTATTGGGGACGATGAACCCGGCATCCCTCATCGCCTTGTTCTTTGCATCTGCAGTCTCAAGCTCGCTATTCGCCATCGAGCCCGCATGTCCAAACTGCACTTCCGTTGTGAACATCTTCGCGCAGGTACCAATAGCCCAAGCAACAATAGGCTTTTTAATGAGACCGCTCTTGACAGCATCAATAACACGGTACTCCTCGATACCGCCAACCTCACCAAGCAGGACGAGCATCTTGCATTCGGGGTCAGCCTCGTACCGAAGGAGATGGTCAATGAAGGTTGAGCCTGGATAGCGGTCACCACCGATGGCAATACCCTCGTATGTACCGTTAGTGACGATGGAAAGGATGTTGTTGAGCTCGTTGGACATGCCACCAGATTTTGAGACATAGCCGACGGAACCAGCGCGGTAGAGCTTGGACGAGATGATGTTGTCCATCATTCTGAAAAAGTTAAGGTGAGCATATGTCGAGGAAAGGCAGAAAAAGAACTAGCGCGTACCCTCCAGAGTTACCGATCCTGAAGCATCCAGGCTTGATACCACCGACAGTGGCGGGGCCGATGATAAGGACACCCTTCTCCTTGGCCTTCCAGAGAATCTCACGGGCATGTCGCTCGGGGACACCCTCAGCAATGAGGGCAAGAGCCTTGATCTGCGGGAACTCAAGGCACTCGAGGGTGCTCGAGTACACACTACGCGACGAGGCAAAATTGACAACGACATCAACATCAGGGTGCTTGCCAACAGCCTCAGCAACGCTAGTGTAGACAGGAAGGAGAGTCTCCTTAGTTCCCCAGTAGAATTTCTGGATGTGGTGACCACCGAAAGGATAGATCATAGCGGCGACACTGGGTGTCTCACGTCCGCACGAGTAGTCGAAGTCGAGCATACCCTGGATAGCGCGAGGCTGGAGACCGTAGACGAAGGAGCGGGTATGTTGATCGAAGGGGCGGTAGGCGGGGCGAGAAGAGGGGCCGCTGGAGGTGTCAAAGCGGACGATCTGGTCGTTCGGCTGGGTGCGCTCGCCATCCTTGTGGATGGAGCCGACTCCACCCTCGGTGGGGACGTCAACGGGCTCGACCTGGGGAGGTGGGGTGTTAACCTGGATGCTGCGAGTGCCATCTACTGACGCAGTAACAGCGGACTTTTTGACTTCGACGCCAAGGGCAAGAGGGACAATCTCAGTGATGTGGGTGTCGGGGCCGAAAACGCGGATGGGGACACCGAGAGACTCGCCTAGGAGGCGCATGGCCTTGAGACCCTCCTGGTAGTTAGGACCACCACGGCGGACAAAGATCTTGACGTCGTGCGCGATGAGCTGGTTCTTGAACTCCTTGAGCGCTCGGATGATACCCTTGAAGGTGGCAGCTACGTTGGTGAAGTTGGCGATACCACCACCGATGATGAGGATCTTGCCCTTGGGGTTGGGCTTGCCACGAGTGACGAGGTCGAGGATGGTCTTGGCGTACTCATAGGTTTGGCCTTCTGAGGGAGCACCAGAGTACTCTCCATAGTTGGCGAGCTCATGAGCAAAACCATGGGCGGCGATAGCATCAGAGTAAACAACGGAGGCTCCGCCACCAGCAACCATGGTCCAGACGCGGCCCTCGGGGTTGAGGACAGTCAACTTGAGCGAAGCACCAGTGGAGGCATCGAGTTTTTGGATGTAAGCTTCTTCCTTGGTCAAATCGCGACCGAAAGGAGCAGGCCAGACCTGGACAACATTCAGACGAAAAGTAATTTAGCACTAGTGAAAAAACTAACCATCGGAGGACCGCGGTCAGCAGTAACCTTTCCGCCAGTCGTGGTAAGGGCAGAGCTCGACTCGTAGACAGTCAAGTCGCGAGCAATAGCCCATTTAGGACCACAGATGCTCTCGGCAGTCTGGTCGAGCTTGGCAGCCATGTCAAGGTAGCAAACTTGCGGTTGACCACCGTTAACACCATCGAGAACGACAAGAGGGTTGATCTCAAGGTATGCGAAGTGGAGATCGACGTAGACGCTGTAGAGACGGACGAGGAAATCAACAAGAGTCTCTTTCTTGGCGGCAGGAACGTGAGTGAGGAGAGTCGAGGCGATCTCCTCCCGGGAAGGGAAAGGTTTGTTGACGGGGATATTGAGAACGAGGGCCTTGGAGTCGACATCGCCAATGTCAACACCACCTTCGTGGGTGAAGAGGATAGCATCTCCTTCACGAGCAGAAGTGATGCAGACGTAGTACTCGGTGTCGGAGGGATGAGGAAGGAATGGCTCGACAATGAAGTTGTTCAAAGTGCCAGTGATCGATTCGACCTGATCATTGAAGAGATTAGAAAACAGAAAAGCTGCGCATATAACAGCATGAGATAATGTCCGCACACCTTTTGGGGTTTGCCAGCGCGCTCAGAGATCCAAGCTTTTGCCTCATCCCAGGTCTTGTTCAGTGCAAGGAGACCAGCCTTGCCGCGACGCTTGATGAGCTGATCTGGTTTCGCGACGAGCTTGGTATTGAAAACCCAGCTAGGGAGCTTGTTATCGGGTGTAATGGTGTTAGTCTCAGCATCCCATGAGATCTGTGCAACCCGAGCCTGGGGGAAAGAGAATTTTGTCTTGATGATGGCATGAGGAGCGACCGGAGGCGCGCGCTCGAGCCAGTAGGCAAGGAGGAGCTTGGCGTCGTATTCACGGATAGCTGTGAGGAAAGGGAGTTGGTCGCTGTTGGACACGATGAGCTAGCGATTGAACGCACCTTTGGATGACATGAGGAGGAAGGAGGAATCTAAGAATTAGATAGGAGACGCGAGTTATAGATCAATTTTGCTATCCACCCCAAAGTTCACACGCTTTATTTCCTACCTCGTACCATTTCGTCTACGATCCTATTTTTTTGGGACACAAGCATCCTGTCAAATGTTCTTTTTTTACGCCTCTCGTAATCTACAATCCCTGTCGGAGTAAAATTCCCTGGATACTAGTACTCTGGTCTATCCCTTGATACAACCAGTGCTCTGATCGGATATTGCAATGCAATGAACGGTTTTCCTCAAACGGCTATTGTGTAGGCGTTTATCATCTGTCGCGTGCTCCCTATACGAAAAAAGCCGGTACAGCCCGACAAAAGTGATGCATTTGTAGATTTCGGCAAAAAGTTGACCAACTTCACAAAAAAAAAAATTGTATGCACTTCCAAACCGGTCCCGCTATGGGGATTCATATTATTGATTATTGGTAGCGCTATCTACAAAAAAGCAAAGTAAAAAGATGGCTTCAACAAGAACATTGGATTTCTAGACCTTGATCCTGTAAGGACCTCAAAGTATTTATATCTCTCTGTCGACGCTGATCTTTCATGGAATCCCATGAAAGCAAGACCCGTTTGAGCCCCTGGGGGTCACGACATCCATACCAACGAGATAGGATCAGAGTTGAAAGAACACCATCTGTGGTGACCCAATCATCCAGTATGATGGTCGATAGACGAGGAAATATCTTTGCTGAAGATTCACTGTCCGTGTACCAGGTGAGTCCTCCTGCCACTCTATCAGCTACTTTATGAATCCAGCGCGAGCGAACAATAAGCGTAAACGAGTGTATGTAATCAAAGCACTTCAGCTTGATAAAACTGAGAACGTCATCGCCAAATCTTTCCTCTACTGTTAGATGACGAAGCGTGCAGCCTGAACGATCTATGAGCTGCTCAAAACCGGAATGATTCTCTGATAGAGTTATTCGGAGTGCTTCCAAAGATGGGAGGGTAAGGGCATTCAAAAGCTCCACAGGGCCATGAGGGTTGATGCTCGAAATACCAAGTGAACGAAGGTTCTTGACGGTGACAGGCATGGCGTTATTGCCAACGGAAGAGTGAACATAATTCATGAAGAAGACGTCTTCAATCTGCGGAAAACAAGCCAACAATGCCAAGCACTCCCTGGTTCGAAGGCGACCCCCTATGTGAAACTTCCTGATATACGGCCATCTGATGGATGAGAAACGAGCCGAAACTTTGTCACAGTCCCAGGTTAAATCAGACAAGGTCGGTACCTGTGCGAGAATAGATAATACTCCGTATGTACTATCGTCAATTTCGCCGTACATGGTAATATCGACTTTCTCCAGCAAAGGGAGGTCTTCTGGCCGCAACTTCAGAAGCTTAGTGCAGATCAATGGCCGCAAGTCAATCATAACATCAGCCCAGTGGTGTGTATGCGAAAGAATCAGAGTCGAGGCTTCGTCAAACTGCTGGACATAGTTGTCACCCAGACTAAACAAGTTGATGGTAAGAGGGACACCACGAGTGCGTTCAAGCCAGAGTCGATATAAAGCCGTGTCATTCCAGGCAGCACTGAACGTTGACCAAAGCGTTGGCATCGATATCGCAACAGCTCTCCACCATTTGCAAACGCCACAGAACACTGTAGGTGGTCTATCGGCTGTAACACCGATGCTATAAAGAATGTGGAGAGGGGGATCGAGAGCGAGGTGAAAGATCAGACCCAAGACTTCCACAGGTAGACGGTGAATAGGTGCCTCATGCTCGTTCATGGTTAGAGAGCGGAATAACTGTTTGAAGTTCGATAGCGTGAAGGTAAGTTTGACGAGAGGTCGGGGTGAGTACTGGTAGAGCAATGAGGGCACTTTTAAAGCCAAACCATAGCCGTTGTACTTTAATTTTGCCGAGACAATAAGGTTTGTTGACTTCAATGTTCAATCATAAATACAAGGATGGTCATAGTGTGGCAAACCAACGACAAGAGAAGACAATGTGGAAGGCAAGAATAGTATGAAGAAACTAGGGCTTACCTCGTTAGGAACCTCGGTTGCCGCTCAGGACTCAGTTCAATAACAACAATTTGAACGACAACATACCTGTTTCCATGTGGAGTTTCAGCTCTTTGACTATATTGACCAAAGCATTGGCGTCGATATTGCAACAGCTCTCCACCATTTGCAAACCACTGGGGTAACTGTCTAGATGGCGTCTATGAAAAGAGGGATCCAGAGTGTACAGAAATGTGAGATTGGAGACTTCTGCGAGTATTCGCCTCCACCATGGATGTCATCGGTGGCTCCAGAGCTGTTGCGCCAAATACGAGTTTTGTGCTTTTTTCTGATCAGACGACGGTGGAGTTCGAACAATGGCATGAAACTATGGCCGGTGTGGAAGAAGTACGGACCTCTTAGAGAGGCAAGTGACAGTAGGACGCTAGTCGACGTGAACATCAGCGCATAATTGGGAAATTTCTAGTATCCCACAAGTTGATGCGGAAATATCGGGTCATACCAGAATGCATATCATACCAGGGGGCGCACACACAAGGTGCAAGATTGGCAAGTACACATTAGGCTGTTGAGAAGTTTATAGATAATCAGCTAGCCTTATTAGAGATTACTGTACTCTTATCAGGCTTTTATCAGACAATAACTGCCCACCAAGCTGTTCACTACCCAATCATATGAACGCCGATGTTAATCAAGACTTGGCCAGTGTTGACAATGTAGGTGGACAATGTGTTCATTCCGCTAGCGGAGCACTAGCATCACCAGTAACAATTCAGGCTTATAATGATGCACAACTGATATCTTCATTAAGATACCCATCTTCTCCATCCTCGGAGTTCAGCCAAACTCCTGTCTCTATGCTCACTACCTTCATCCTTGGAGTTCATGTTGTCAGAATCAGAACCAAATTCATCATCATCATCTAGCTCCAATACAGGACTAGCAGACATAGGTTCTAGCTAGTCAACTTGATCAGCTTTCAGCATTGGTTTTTGGTTCTTTCTGCAGGTTTGACAATAGTGACCCACGTGGAAATTGTTACAACCCACAGAACTAATGATGTGTCAGTTTCTCGAACTAACAATGGTGTTCGTGGTAAATCTTTCTTGTATTCTCAAGTGATCTTTTGTGCAAGGCTCTAAGTTCAAATCTGCAAAGTTGTCAGTTCCAAGTACTAATGCTCAAATTGATAGTCAATAATAATAATGATAGTAATGATATATGTTTATACCGCCAGCAAGCCAAACTATAGGGCTAAGAGGCAGGGTGTGCTCTATGCCGATTGCAGGTAATGTACTTGATATGTGTGGCATTTGTGAAGGTGGCATATCTCAGGACAGGTTCATATTGTGGATATGTCGAGTCGGGCTCCGCAACGTACCATATCCCGGGTACGGCCATTGCTTACAAGCAATGTCCGTCAAAGTTGGCTGATGGTGTGGTAGGAGTAAATTTATGGCTGTAATATGGGGTACAGGTACATGTCTTGAGCACCTGACAACAACACAAGTATACGATTCAATCTTGAAGGAAGAAAACATTTTTATCAGAACAAGGGTTGTTGGTTGGTAGATTGTAGGACGTGTACAGTCATGGACTTCACCATAAAATACTTTAATACCTTAAAACTCAATCATGCTTAGGTGGGCATGCATTGAGGACTTTTATATCTGATAAATGAGTATTGTCCTGACTTTCAAATTGTCTATTGAGGCCTGTATTGATGGCCATAACTGGCCATCAAGTTATAGCCATTTTCTTGTTGGATAGAACTGATAATGATATGGTACAGATACTTGTATAAAACGACTGTACAGGCTGTAATCTACGGTTATGGTGACTGACAAAATTTCTTTGCAGTCTTCTTCCAATCAAATACCAACCTGTTCTAGGTTTATTCTCCATCGAACCAGGGCTGTGCATCATCAAGTGGTGTTCAAAGTATATAACAAAAAAGCAAAACATCACACAAATATTAGCACTTGATGACAACTCTATTTGACTGTCACAACAATGAGTCCAAAGCATCGTGGTGATGAGTGCTAAGCCAATCAGCAATACTGTATATCAGTACCAGGACCTTATAGCCAGTTTCTGCTCATCAGATTTGTTCTATCATGTTCCCTATGCTGCAAACCCAACATGGGCAAGGTTCTAGCAGGTATAGGAGAAAATCAAAAAAAGATAACCTATGTGTGACTATCAATTAACATACTCTAATGTACATTGCTGGAAGCTCTGGCTAAGCAAAGAACAGTGATCTTGTCCACTGAATGTTAATGCTGAAATAAAAGGAAGTACTTCATGATTGACAGTCTATAATAAGAAACATCCATTTCACAGCAGCCAGCAGTCTACAGGTATCCATATTTCTGACCCACTGCTCATTGTTAACATCATCAAACACAATCATTTTCCATGAATGATGTTCAAACCATGTTTTGCCTTGTAGGCCTCGAAAGATGTGTCGCCCAGCGGTGGTGCCTTGCCTTCTTTATGATATGAAGACCAATTGGCACGCAGATATTCCCAGATCTTCAGTGCATACTTCCACTGTTCTTCCAGTGGGACATTCTCGTCGAAATCCTCTCTTCGTTTGTGTTCGAAAATGCTTCTAAGAGAGTCCACTCGAGTGTATTTTACGTCATACCCATACCAGTAGAAGGTGGCTTTCATATGTCAGTCAGTTCACTCAGCGCGAATGTTAAACAAGACATACGAGGTGCCACGTGGTATTGCCACTCTTCATAAAACTCGATCAATTCCCCACACTTCAAAGTATAGACATCTACATCAAGCAGGCGAGTAGGAACCTTGAACTCCTTGTCTGGACAATCGTGTTTTTCTGCTTGAGAAAAATTCGTAATGAATGGTCTACCATCGAGACATGTTATGTTTGGAGCGAGGCGGCGTAAACAATTATGCCTCACGCCGCCCTTGTGAATTTCAAGAAGTAACTCGAAAACCTGCGAACTTGAAAGGAACAGTCGACCCAAAAATTCGATCTCTATATTGAATAGGACACTCACCTGAAATCTGAGACGCCTGAACCTGTCAACCATGGCAGGTCGTAGTCGAAGCCATGAAACTGATACACCATACAAGCACTATCAACAAGTATGTCACGATCGTCTGCTTTCCAACAGAGCTTGGTCTCGTAGAATCCATAGAGTTTCGGGACTCCATTGCCATACAGAGACCTATTGCAACAGAGGCGGTCCTGATAGATTTTCGCTTCTTGGACACAGTCCTCGAGTTTCTCAGAATAAAGTGTTCGGCTCTGACCGAATAGTACCTTGACAACGACCTCACAAAGGGAAGGTTCGTTGGGCAACGACAACCTTCCTCTATAAATAAATTCGCCATCTCGAAAGCAGTCATCGTGCAACGATTCAGTCACAACCACAACAGCAGCAATCCCTGGTGGCATCAGTTCGATGGTGCTCTGTTGGAAAGTAACCTGATAGGAGGCTACCGCCTGCAAAAAGCGAGATTGGATATCAGAAGAGAATTCGAGGGAGAGAGACATCAGTTGAGACTATTCTTCTCGACTGTCGTTTTGGAATAATGTGAAGTGTTCGCGGGTTCAGAAAAGTCAGAAGGAACTAACTCGAAGCAAAAGTCACAGGAATGTGGCTTGGCTTTGGTTGTTTGACTTGTTGCTTGTTTGACTTATATTACTTACCGTTAGTATTAAAGGAGGCCTCAATCATTCAACACAATTTGTTGCACGGTTCCCTCGCTGCCTACCATTGTCGTAATTGTCCCGACAAAGTTCGCCCTTCTATTACCTGACAGGCTAAACAAGGCAATCGGATGCTTTTGTTGGTTTGAGACTCGTCACACATAGACATGAACAGAGGAATTGACATCTCAAGCTTTCTTTTCTTCATGGAACCGATAACAACTTGATCACAATAATAAACCATTCGTCCTACTTTGTTCCTTGTCATCTACAAAATCCGGGAACTTGATCTCCCTCGCCTCTGGTCTCCTCACCATCGGTAGCCGCTTCGGTGGTGCCCTCGATGAGGCTGCCGCCATGTTCTCTCACGCCCGCGACACCGGCCTCACTCCCCGCGAGTTCGTCAACAACTCGAGGAAGGCCAACAAAGCTCATCAGCGTCATTGGTCACAAGATCAAGAGTGTCAATGACCCAGATCTTCGTGTAGAGCTCGTCAAGGAGTACGTGCGCAAGCACTTCCCCAGCTACAGTCTATTGGACTACGCTCTTGCCGTCGAGAAGGTCACACCCTCCAAGAAAGATACCCACCCTCATCTTGAAAGTCGATGGATGCATTGTTGTTTGCTTCGTCGATCTACTTCGCGATAGTGGTGCGTTCACCCCTGAAGAGGCGGAGGAGCACATCCGTATCGGTACCCTCAATGGTCTGTTCATTCTCGGCCACAGCATCGGTTTCATCGGACACCACCTCGACCAGAACTGTCTCCGTGCACATTTGTACCGCCACCTGCCGACGATAACTTTATCAACATGGCGGACGTCTCGCAACCTCGTGCTCGGCAGGATGCAGTAATCTGTCGGTTTCGTGTTTCTCTTTGCTGTCATATCTGGAAATAACATATCATTGGTTTCTTTTACTTACGCTACCCCTACCTATTAGAAATCAAACTTTTCGTAAGGAGGCCCTGTAGAAATAATATAATTGCGCATTATTATCATCAAACTTAACCCTCGCTCCACTTGAATAAGACAGTGCACAAGGATCTTTCAAGATGTGCTTATTTCTAAGTCTCTCAACTGCATTTCGGATTTCCAGCACTCCGTGTCAATGTTAAACCAGAAGAGGTATAACTGTGGAATCATCATACTTACTATAAATCCCTGACAATAGCTGAGTAGAACCCGCTTCAAATCACTCCACTTGACATTGATCTGCATAAATGAAATCTCTCCATGACACAGAGCCACGAAGTTACCCGTCATTGAACGTCAGCCCATTCAAGAGGATTGACCCAGGCCCGTCCCGCTATCTCGACAGTCCAAAAAACATTTAATTCACAGTAGTCAACAAGTCAAGAGATATGCACATTTTCGACTCCACACTGTTAACATCGAACTTTTCATCATCCGTAGGTGATATTTAAGCCATGTTTTCTTGCCTTATAGGCCTCAAAGGATGTGTCGCCCAGTGGTGGCGCCTTCCCTTCTTTATGATATGAAGTCCAATTGGCACGCAGATATTCCCAGATCTTGACCGCATATTTCCACTGTTCTTCCACCGGGACATACTTAGCGAAACGCAATCTTCGTTTGTGTTCGAAAATATTTTCAAGAGAGTCCACTCGAGTGTATTTTACGTCATACCCATACCAGTGGAAGATGGCTTTCGAATGTCAGTCAGTTCACTCAGCGCGAACTTTGAGAAAAGACTTACTAGGTGCCACGTGGTATTTCCATTCTTCGTAAAAGTCGCGTAGTTCCCCGCACTTCAAAGTATCGGCATCTATGTCAAGGAGGCGAGTAGGAAGCGCGAACTCCTTGTCTGGACAGTTGTGTTTGTATGCTTGAGAGAAATCCGTCACAAAGGGTCTACCATCAAGACATGTTATGTTTCGATCGAGGCCAAAAGAATTGTGCCTAACGCCGCCTTTGTGAATTTCAAGAAGCAGCTTGAAAACTTGTGAACTTGGAAGAAACAGTTGAGCAAGAAATTTGATTCCAGGATCGAATAAGGTGCTCGCCTGAAATCTGAGACGCCTGAACCTGTTAACCATGGCAGGTTCTCGCTGGCCGAGCCAAGAGACTGATATACCATACAAGCAGCATCAACAAGTACGTCACCCTTCGTTGTCTTCCAAAAAAGTTTGGTCTCGTAGAATCCATAGAGTTTCGGAACGCCGTTGCCATACAGAGACTTGTTGCAACAGAGGCGGTCCTGATAGATTTTCGCTTCTTGGACATAACTCCCGAGTTTCTCAGGATAGACTATTCGGTTCTGACCAAATAGTATCTTGACAACGACTTCACAAGGGTAAAGTTCGTTGGGCAACGACAACCTTCCTCTATAAAGAAATTCGCCCTCTCGGAAGTTATCGCGCAATAATTCAGCTACATCCACAACACCAACAATGCCTGGTGGCATGATCTTGACAGTGCTGCTTTGTTGGAAAGTCGCCTCATAGGAAGCTACTAACTTCAAAAAGCGAGATTGGATATCAGAGGAGAATTTGAGGGAGAGAGACATCGATGAAAAAGTATCGAGCCGGAGCCGGATGCTTCTTTATGTATTATTAGCCCTGACATTACGTGACAGCGCCAAGAACAAGCAATCACACGAAGACAAGGAGACTAACACTGATGATGCAGATGCTTGTTTCGGCCAAACTCGAGGCTTCCACGTTCTGCGGAGTCTCAACGCGGATTGTCTAGTATAAGTGTTGGAGTTAAGCCTTTGCGGCTCAATCTCATCCGAGTTAAGCGATGTTTCCTTATTTGGTTTACCTCTTTCGGTGCGCCCCAGTGCACACATATTGTTTGCCAAGTCTTTACATCAAACTCTATCTTTTTGTACCTATAATCTATTTGTAGACTGATTGCCACCCTCGGACATCTGCATAACTGCGAGACACCAAGTGAGTAGCTACTGCACTTATTGGATACCTGGTACTTATTAGATCATGTAGATATGATGACTGTATCATCTTATAGGTATAATCTAAACCATCTGCATAACTGTGAGACACTGAGGATCTAACTACTTTCTTGTCTTACAGGTATAATATAAGCTGTTTACATAATTGTGAGACACTGAAGATCTGACTACTATATCATCTTACAGGTATGATATAAGCTGTCTGCATAACTGCAGGACACTGAGGATATGACTATTGTATTGGCTTACAGGTTAGGGCCCCTTGTTTGCCACTTTATCAATAGTTTCTTGACTGCTCCTCTGTTTCCTTCTGAAGAACCACTCTCCTCAACTTTTATCTCCAGTGCTTACTCAGTTCCCATTTTCCCCTTAACAACTCCACTAGCATAATCCTTGCCCATATGTAATGTGTCATGTTATGGAGCCTTACTCACACAGTCCATAAGTTAGAACCTGTCTATTGGGTCTGCCTACAGTGTGCAAAAGGAAAGCTTAAGGTTATGTAAGTGTAACCTTAGAATATCTACTAATAATTATGTAATTATTAAATTAAGAATACCAATGATTGAAGTAATGAGCTGCCTCATTACACTCCCTGCTCTTGAGATCTTCAAGGTCTCATATCACAGCCATAGAACCAATAATGAACAATTTTGGGGTGGGAACTAGCATCCCATCTGGAGTATTGTAAGGGGACAATCCACAGGACCAGTCCCTCCTTTCTTCTTTCCTTTTTCCCCTTCCTTTTCTCTTCTTCTCCCCTTTTAGATCTTCTCTGTACATATTGTGTCCACATTTCTGATCACCTGACATTATTCTCAAGGTCATCTGATCCCTTCCTGGTCATCTGACCCTTTTCTGACCACCTGATTTGCCAGAGTCACCTGATGGACATTACCAATCCATTCTCTGGCAATGTCCGAGTTTTTCATCTTTTATTCCCACACTCCTTTTTCAGTGGCTTATGTGTACTATACAGTTGATTCCCATGCTTCTGGGGCCCCAGAAGCATCCACATCCTGGCATAGGGACTTCTCAGACTTATTCTCTCTGGATATCTCTCTACCAGGTGAGTAGCTAGCCCTGTACACTGTAGCCACTTGCTAATACAACTTTGGATATCCCTCTGCCAGTTGTGTGAGTTTCACAGCTCTCTGAGGTTGCCCTTACAGCAGAATAAGTCTCTCCTAACTGGTCTGGGTTCACCCAAGCAATTGTGCTCCCCTGTCAGCTTCCTTTCTGCCTCTAGGGCCCCACTCCTGCCTGTTAGCTCCCCCATCAGTCCTCTCTTAGTCCCTCCTCTATCATGCCTGCTACTCCAGCCTCAGACCTCCCTCCTGCCCCAGCTCAGGACAATGCCTATGCTTGGTTACAGGCTGTAGAACAGGGCCTCTCCACCTCCAACACCATCCAACTTGCTCTCTCTCAGCAGCTTTCTACCATGCAGGCCCAGCTTGAAGAACTCATCTCCTCTATATGCTCCGCTTCCTTAGGGGTCACCCTCAGCCCCTTGGCTCTCTCCCATGCCTCCTCATTGTCAACTCCAGATCATTCTACCTCTGGAGTCCTCTCAGCAGCGACTGTCACTCCACTGCCTCCCCTCACAATGACAATGGTCTCCAAGACCTCATCTGTAATCAAGGCAGCTCCTCTCCCTTCTTTTGATGGAGATCAGGCACAAGGTCACCAATTCCTGACTGCCTGCAAACTGTACATTAGTTTGCACACATCATCCTTTGGTGACTCAGTATGAATGATTAAGTGGGCATTGTCCTACATGAATGCTAGACATGTGGCCGATTTGGTGCAGGAGATTTTGGAGGACAACACCAACATGTTCTCCAACTAGGCCGCCTTTGAGTCTTGGTTCCTTTCCAAGTTCATGCACCTGGACGAGGCACAACGTGTGGCTCTTATGTTAGAGGGCACCTCCTATCACCAACAGGGCCACACCTTCAATGCATATGTGGATGGGTTCAAGCAGTTGGTTTGGTGCTCGGGGTTCCCCAGGTCCATGCAACTGGTCCTTTGTTTCTAGCATAGGCTGGACCCATCAACCCATAAGTGGATCAATAGCATGGCAGAAGGACAACCCTGGGATGTCAACATAGAAGGCTGGATTGTGACAGTGCATCTGGTAGACCAAAACACTCATGCAGACTGACAGTTTGAAGTGTTCCACCCCTCTTGGTCATGTCCACTAATGCTGCTTCCCCCTCCTGCAAAGCCACCTGCTTGTTGGGCATCTGCCCTAGTACCTGTGCCCACAACTGCTCCAGCTGCACAAGGTCCAGCACCTTGGGTTCCTGTAGCTGTTCAGCTAGTGAAGATCTCCATAAGGGTCTCCATGGACATTGACACTGCTCAGAGGAGGGAAGGAGTCCCCACCTCTGCATGCCACCGATGTGGAAAGCTTAGTCATTGGGCCTGCAATTGCCCAGAAGGGCTCAATGTCTGCTACCTGTCCACCAACAAGTGGGATGCACTCATCATGGAGCTCTTGGTGACCAAGGATGCAGCAGGTGTTCTATCTCCAGAGGTGGCAGATAGGGTGTCAGAGGCTGAGGAAGAGAATATGCTGGAGGATTTTTAGCATTGCAGTGGATGGACTGTATGCCTCCACTGCTCAGCTTCAACTCTTTTGCATGTCTTTCTGTAGAATCCCCAAATATAACTCCCGTTGTTGATTCTTTGGTATGCAGACCTGTTGAAACCTCCACAGACATACTACCCTCTCTTCCTCCAACGCCCACTGAATCTCCCCCTCCTCTCCGAGCACATATCCCTAGTTGGGAGTGGCAACTTCCACATCAATACATTGTGGCCTCCATTCACCAGACTCTTCATGGATGCCATGTTTGTTGAGCAGCATCAGCTGACTACCCGACCACTGACCTGACCTATCCCTGTATACAACATTGACAGTACTCTCAATGAAGCTGGCTCCATTTGGTGTGTGATGGAGTACATCCTCTGCCATTGCAACCATGCAGAGTGGGCAGTGTTTGCCATTACCAGTCTTGGGAAGCAGGACATAATTCTAGGTTACACCTAGCTGTGTCTGCATAATCCAGATATTGACTAGTCTACAAAGAAAGTCAAAATGAGTTGGTGTCCATGTCAGTGCTCCACATGCATGGAGGAAGTCAGATCAGAGCATCATGCCCATGTCTGGGAGCAAGCTGCTGTCTGAGCCTGTCAATGGAGTTCCCTGCCCTATCCTGATCTGGACTTGTTGGACCCTCTTCCCTTAGCATTCCCTTGTAAGGAGTCCCCTTACAAGGATGCTCCAGGACCAAGAGAAGACCCCAAATTGGAACAGGCTAGTGGTAGCAACTTGCAGGGAACTCTGGAGCCTGACACTTTAAATGAAGTCATTGAAGAAGGTGATCAGATCCTGGCAGCCTTACCACTCCAACCACCAGACACTGCTGAGATCCATGCTAGTCAGACCATGTTGCAGTGTTTGGCAGAGGCCTTCACCTGGAACATGCAGCCAAAGTCCTTCCAAGACACCATACCAGACTACCTCCATAACTTTGATGATGTATTCTCCAAGACCTCCTTTGACGTCCTCCCAGAGCACAAGCAGTGGAATCATGCCATTGAGTTAGTCTCCAATGCAGAGTCCTCAAACTGCAATGTCTATCTACTTGTGCCAAAGAAGCAGGACAAACTTGATGCCTTCCTCCAGGAAAACCTTGAGTCCAGTAGAATTTGCCCTTTTAAGTCACTCATGGCCTCTCCCATCTTCTTCATCAAGAAAAAAGATGGCTCTCTTTGGCTGATGCAGGATTATTGGATATTGAATGCCCTCATCATTAAGAATCGCTACCCCCTCCCCCTCATCTCCAAGCTTGTCAATAATCTTCATGGCATGAAGTATTTCACTAAGTTAGATGTCTGCTGGGGCTATAACAACATGTGCATTAAGGAAGGAGATGAGTAGAAGGCAGCGTTCTAGACAAACCAAGAGTTGTTCAAACTGCTGGTCATGTTCTTTGGCCTCACCAATAGCTCTGCTACATTCCAGACCATGATGAATGACATCTTCCATGATCTCATTGCAGAAGGAGTGGTGTGCATGTACCTTGATGACATTCTCATCTTCACCAAGATCCTGGAAGAGCACCGCCACATTGTACAATTGGTTCTGGAACAACTCTGCCAACACCAGCTCTACCTCAAACCTGAGAAGTGTGAGTTTGAGCAGACCTAAGTGGAATACCTTGGACTCATCATCTCGCATGGAACAGCAGAGATGGACCCAGTGAAGATAGCTGGAGTGGCAGACTGGCTGGTGCCCCAGGATAAGAAGGAGGTTCAATCCTTCCTAGGTTTCACCAACTTCTACTAGCAGTTCATCCAGGACTTCTCACATCACACCCACCATCTCTTTGACCTGACTTCAAAAGACCAGCCTTGGCAGTGGACAAATGCTCAGCAGACAGCCTTTGAGACCCTAAAATGCACAGTGACCTCCCAACCAGTTCTCATCTCCTCTGACAACAACCTGCCATTCTGTGTGAAGGTGGACAGCTCAGACTTTGCAACCAGAGCTGTCCTCTTCCAACAGTCTAAGGAGGATGGGAAGTGGCACCCCATTGCATTCTACTCCAAGAGTCTCAATGCTGTGGAGCGTAATTATGAGATCCATGACAAGGAAATGCTGGCAATCATCCGTTCTTTGGAAGAGTGGCATCATTTCCTAAAAGGAGCCCGACATCAGTTTGAAGTCTGGACAGATCACAAGAACCTAGAGTACTTCCACACTGCACAAAAGCTCAACTGATGACAGGCCCACTGGTCCCTCTACCTGGCCAACTTTGACTTCACACTTCACCACAGGCCAGGTCAGAGTATGGATAAACTGGACGCATTATCATGCTGGACAGACCACAGAACTGGAGCAGATGATAATGATAATATTGTCCTGCTCAGGCCAGAGCTGTTTGCAATTCAGGCACTCGAGAGTTTAGTGATCCAGGGCAAGGAGGTATCCATCCTGGCAGACATTTGGAAGGGCAATCGAGAGGGGCTCTATGAGGATGTGGTGGCTAGAGCTGCAGCAATGCTCAAGGCAGGTTGACAGACAGGGATTTGTTCTGTCCACGGTCAGGAATGGTGGTTGGACCAGGGAATTCTCATCTTCTGGGGATGCATCCATGTACCAAATAACCCAGAGCTGAGGCAATGGATTGTGGAGCAGCATCATGATCTAAGGTCGCAGGACATCCTGGATGCTGGAAAACTCTAGAGCTGGTATCACATAACTACTGGTGGCTCCAGATGTTACACTATATTGGAACCTACACCAGTACTTGTAACATGTGCCTCAGAACCAAGCCCTCCCACCAGGCATCCATGGGCAAGCTGCACCCTCTCCCCATCCTCAAAGACAGGTGGAGCATGGTCTCAGTTGATTTCATCTTGGAGCTACCAGATGCATATAGTTACAATGCTATTATGGTTGTCATAGACAGTGTTGGGAAGAGAGCACATTTCATCCCCACCACTACCACCTGCTTTGTCCTGGGCACCACAAACTTGTACTGCAAGAATGTCTGGAAGCTCCATGGCCTCTCTGATGCCTTTGTGTCTGATTGGGGTCCTCAGTTCATTGCCAAATTCACCAGGGAGCTGTACTGGCTGCTGGGAATCAAACTTCAGGCCTCTACTGCATATCACCCTCAATCAGATGGCCAGACAGAGCATGTCAACTAAGAGTTGGAACAATACCTCCAGATCTTCTGCAGCGAGTGGCAGGACAACTAGGATCAATTCCTCCCAGATGCAGAATTCCAGTGCAACAACCATGTGCATTCTGCAATCTAGGCCACCCCCTTCTTGCTAGACACCAGGCACAACTCTTGTATGGGCTTTGAACCACATCAACATCCCTCACAGAATAAGTCAGTCAATGAGTTCGTGAACTGCATGAAGGAAGCACAGGAGGAGGCAAAGGCAGCCCTAGCCAAGGCCAAGGACAACATGGCCTGGTACTACAACCAGCACTGGACCCCAGCACTGGAATACCTCCCAGGAGTTAAGGTCTATCTGGATGCAGAGGATATTCAAACCACACACTCATTCAAGAAACTTACTCACAGGTTCCTGGGCCTGTATGTGGTCAAATGCACTGTGGGTTGTCTTTTATACCATCTGTGCTTACCCTGTGCAATGCGCAGGATTCATCTGGTCTTTCATGTGGTCAAACTCCACCCAGCAATTGCCAATCCTATCCCAGGCCAGCAAGTGGATCCCCTGCCACTGCCAGTAATTGTGGACAATGAGGAGCACTATGAGGTTGAGGCAATCCTAGATAGTTGCATCTTTTGTCACAAGCTCCAATACCGGGTCAAGTGGAAGGGCTATTGATACAAGGATGCTTCCTGGGAACCAGTGGAGGGTGTTCAGGCCCCCATCTGAGTGAATGACCTTCTTGTTCTCAAACATGTTAAGAAATAGTACAGCCAGCCTGTACACTGTTGTGGCCATTGATGAACCTCCTGATATCTTTCCAGCATTTTATCCTTTGCGACTGGGCCAGTACCTGACTGTTGTTGATTACTGTGAATTTCAGCTCTGATGTGATGAATTATGAAATCATTGGCAAGCAAGCTACCACCAGGCCAGAGGTTATCTTTGCTGTGAACCTGATATAGGGCAAGCCCCAGCAAATATAGAAGAAAACAAAATAGAAAAAAGCAACCATGATCTATGTGTGCATTCACCACCAACACTGGTTACCATACTACAATGTACATTGTTTGAACAAGGTCAGAGCTGGAATAAAGCACTAGTAATTCATAGTAACTGACAGTCCATAATAAAAAAACATTCATTTCACAGTAGCCAACAATCAACACATTCATATTTCTGACTGCTGCTCATTGTCAACATCAAACTTTTCATCGTCCATGAGTAATATTCAAGCCATGTTTTGCCTTGTAGACCTCAAAAGATGTGTCGCCCAGTGGTGGCGCGTTCTCTTCTTTATGATATGAAGACCAATTGGCATGCAGATATTCCCAGATCTTCTCCACGCATTTCCACTGTTCTTCCATTGGGATCCCCTTGTCAAAACACATTCTTTGTTTGTGTTCAAAAATGCTTTCAAGAGAGTCCACTCAAGTGTATTTTACATTGATACGACCTGGTCAGCGCTGGCTGCCCAACACCGACAAGTCGAACCAAGCACGTGACCTCAGCACGTGACCGCTACTGACCGACCGCTAACGACCCCGACCGTTACCGACTTTTCCCTTAATGACCCAGCCAACCTTTGACAATCCAGCCCCTTCTCTACGGCCTCCAACTAGTGGCCAACGATCGATCATAAAATTATTTTCACTTACTATTTTTCTTTCTCGATCTACTTACAATTTTCATTGTATTACTTACAATTTTCCTATTCAATAGCGGCCCCCAGCATGCATTATCACATGCAACTGCTACGCTTACTATCTCTTACTGGTTTCCCCTTTTATCGCCTTACATACCTATAAATACTGCCCCTGTCAGTAGCTAATCATCATTGAATTGTACCAGAGTCTAGTCCCCATTTCAGACTACACTTAAGATCTTGTTCATGCTCTCGTTTCCTTAATGGCTGATTTGGGTTTACCCAGTCCAGTCTCCTTCGGTCTCCACGCTAAGCTTAACAGTATCGTTAAACTTAGCACTTGTCGTCTTCGTCAAGTGCCATATGGGTGCTCTCGCTTCGCCTTCATTAAGCACCATATGAGTGCCCTCGGTTTGCCTTCATTAACGCTAGTCCTTACGGCTAGCGACTCGTATATTTCCGTTAACTCTTCCTAAATTCCTTAATGACCTTCTGGGTCTTTGCAGATCTCTCCACCCGCTGCGATTTGGTAGCAACACTAGCGGTCTCACCATTATCTCTTACCGCTCTCTCCCTCTTCCTTACCGACTCCAACCTCTCAACTCCTTACCAAGTTTCTGGGACTTTGCTTGACTCCTCTCACACACACGTAACGCTACTACTTGCTAGCTATCCCTATCTAGTTGGTCTTGTTGGTTGTTTCCTGCATGGCAGCTAGGCGGCAAGTCAGCGCATCATTTTGGAGCCCACCGCAAGGGGTTCTATAGCAAAATTCCACCGGAAACTCGCCTCCAGGCCAAAAACCGCTTATGTCTCATTACCGAAGCTTTGCTCCCTGTTATCCCTTTTGACATTCCCCCACCTTTGCTGTTAACACCCTTAACAACTTCGCCTCGTAACCTCAAAGAAGAACTCACTACCGCCAGGGAACTTCTCGACGTTACTGAACTCCTAGAGAACTTCCCAGGCCATCACATCGACAACTTCCTTGACGCACCGCTACCACTGTTATCCCCAGACCCCTATTCCCCAGTTCAGTCCTCTACACCCTTACCAACACCCGTTAACCCTGCCGCCATGGGTGACGCCCGTCTTTCCCGCCATATGCCACCCCGCAACGACTCTACCGCACCTAAATGGGATGAGAGTTGTCCTCGAGAGCTTGCACAGTATTTCCGTGAGCTCAAATATCTCTTAGCGGACTGTGCCGTTAACGATGACAATCAGAAGAAGGAATACGCCGCTTGGTACATATTGTATGATACCGTGGAGACCTGGCTTGGCTTGCCAGAGTTTAGCGACCATACTTACGCCGAGTGGAAGATAGCGGTCTTTCGTTTATATCCTGGCACTGAGGAATCTGCCCATTACACTCTTCAGGATCTTGAGTGACTCGTTAACCAGACCTTCTCGACTGGTATCTCTACTCTCGGACACTTCTCGGATTACTATAGAGACTTCCAGCGCCTGGCACGTTGGCTCCTGGCTAAAGGCAAAATCTATCGAAACGAGGAATGCTGTCTGTTCCAGCAAGGCATACCGACTTTGTTATGGTCCAAACTTGTCTGCCATCTTGAAATCACCCTTCCCGACCATCACCCGGAGGACCCCTATGAGGTAGAGCAAGTCTTTGAAGCTGCCAAATGGGTTCTGAAGGGTACTGACACCACTATGACTTTGAAAAAGCCGACGACCGCTAACACTAAGATGCCCACCGTTAATACCGCTGCCCCCGTACCGACTACCATCATTAAAAAGGAACCTCTTGACATTGCCGCCGCTGCTATCGTTAACGCACTCGCACGCATGGAGGAAAAGATGGCTGCATTGACTGCCGGTAACAGTTCTCAGTCCCGCGCCTCTTGACCTCTTAGCAACAGTTGCCACTTCTGCGGTGAAACCGGTCACACAATGGTACGAGGCAATTGCGTTAAGCTCAAAAGCTTCATCAGTCAGGGCAAAATCCGTCGGAACCATGAAGGCAAGGTTGTCCTACCATCTGGTGCTATGATCCCTAACTACGTTGGCAAATGGCTCTATATGGAACGCATCGACAAATGGCACAGGCTTAATCCAAACCAGATTCTTACCGGCCACCTTTCTGCTAACGCCAACCCCGATGCGGAACAGCTCCAAGGCATGTCCCAGACGTTTATCCATGAAGTCTTGCAGCCGGGACCCGCTAGCCCAGGAACGTTATCCAGGGAAGAACGCGTCGCTGCCTTAGAACGGGAACTTTACGCTCTACGCCGCCCAGCAGAAGTCTTCGATGGTATTGAGATCCCTCGTGCTAAGGGATATCGACCGGTACCTCCTAAAACCGTTAACGACTCCGCCGCTACCAGTTCTCCCGCCAGTTCTTCCGCCAATCCACCTGCCGCCAACGAATGCTCAGTCTCTGCTAGTTCCCCTGTCGCTAATGAACGTCCTGCCTCTGCCTCCGCTACCAGTACCACTAAAGCCCCTGAGCCGCCAGTTGTTAACCACGTTCCCATGGTCAATCCCCCAGTTCACCCTTACTCTGGTATCTCGTCCCGCTATCAGCCCCCAACCAACCAAAACTTTGGTGCTCCGGACAAACGGCCTGATGCTGCTTACCAGAGTACGGCCCCCATCTACGATATCAAACAGTCCAAGCAGGTATTTGACCAGGTTCTTCAGACCAAGCTTACCGTCTCTGTTGGCAAACTCTGCTCCCTCTCTAACAACATCCAGAACCAGTTCAGAAACGCCGTTATGCCTAAACAGACCGCGCCTCCTAACGTCACTGCCTTCCAAGAGTCTACCGACATCGTTGACGACGCTCTGCCTTCATTTTCCCTTAACAACACTCCCGCTACCGACCCTCCTCTTACTGATGCCGCTAGAGCCCAAGTCACTTCGATAGACCCGGTGGAAGCATATATCAAGTCGCTACCACCTGGTGAGGAGCCGGTTACGTTAACGGTTGCTCAGGAATCACAGGCAATCCGGTCCATCATGCTTTTGGTCGATAACCGCGAGGAAATTGAGTGTATAGCGGATAGCGGCTCACAGATCATCTCTATGTCTGCGGAAGTTGCTAACTATCTCGGCATCTCCTACGACCCCAGCATCATCCTGAACATGCAGAGCGCTAATGGTACTATGGACAAATTGCTTGGTCTAGCTCGTAACGTCCCTTGCACTGTTGGCAGTATCACCCTGTACCTTCAGATCCACGTCCTACGCTCCCCCGCTTATGATATCCTGCTCAGTTGTCCCTTTGATGTCTTAACCAAGAGTACTGTTGATACACTTAGCAAAGCTGAAACCACGATAACGATAACGGACCCCAATACCGGACTTCGTTGCATTATCCCTACATTTCCCCACGGTCAGTACAAGCAGCAGAAGGTTCAGCCCAAGTACAGTGCCGGACCGCCCCGTTGCTTTCGGCACCATCCCCACGGTTAGCGACTCTGAGGAAGACTTAGTGGTCATCCTCGACTACGACCACCAAAAGCACTCCGTTATAGTGCAATTGCATACCCCGCTCAATCCCAAAATACTAGTAAACCCAAAAACAGTTTCTGACAATCTCTCTCTTACTTATTTGTATGCAACCACTAGCAACCTTACTGAGACCGTTATCCCGCCGCGCTCTTATTTTGTTTCCACTAGTCTCTCCGATCCCTCTATTCTTGGCCAAGCATCTGGAATGCTTGATACCGTCTCAGCCCCCACTTACGTTAACGTCCCCTTCCCAGCCGTTTACGCCGCCGCCAAGCCAAAATGCAAGGGAGTCCAAGTCAAGAAGAAATACAAGCCAGTCGCGTTGAAGACCAAGCCCGTCACTAGCCATGTTAGCAAAGACTTCCAAATCGAACAACACATCCTTGGCGACCCCTTAGCGAACATACCCAAGCTCAATCCTAATCCCCTTCCCTTCTTACCAACTCCTCGCTTTACCGAAGACCGCAAAGCGACTTTCATTAAGGAACACAATACCGGCTTTCTTACCCAAGATGAGCTTAACGTACTCGTGGACCTTGTTGCTAAGCAACAAAATGCATTCGCTTGGGAAGACTCAGAACAAGGTAGCCTTTGACCCGACTTCTTTCCCCCCGTTTGCATACTGACCATCCCTCACATTCCTTGGGTTCAGCACAACTGACCAATACCACCAGGCCTCGAAAAGGAAATCTGCAAAATCATCTGTAGCAAGATCCAAGCAGGCGTTTATGAGCCTTCAAACTCCGCTTACCAGTCCCGCTGGTTCTGTGTCTTGAAGAAAAACGGTAAACTTCGTCTAGTCCACAGTCTCGAGCCGTTAAACCAAGTCACGATCCGCCACTCTGGCGTTCCCCCTTTTCCTGACCACGTTGCCAAATCCTTTGCCGGCCGCATTTGCGGCGCTACCCTCGACCTCTACGTTGGCTACGACAAGCGCCTTATTGATCCCGCTTCCCGTGACTTAATGACTTTCCAGACACCATTTGGCGCCCTCTGTTTAGTAACGCTCCCGGTGGGGTGGACTAACGCTGTGCCCATTTTTCACGACAATGTCACCCACATCCTCCAGCCCGAGATCCCCCATAATGCCCTCAGCTTCATCAACAACGTTGGCGTTAAAGGCCCAAAGGACTGGAAACTCGTTAATGGCACACTGTCAGGTCCCGCTGACGATGGAGGCTCAGCTACACTGGCGAGTCCTTACTAGGCGAGCTCGGGAGGCTATGTACGGGTCCGGGGCTTCGCGGAAGCTCCGGGTACAGCTACGAGTGGTCCGGGGGAAGTCTGAACGCTCCGGGGGTACAAATAGTGCCGCGTGCAAAGTAGAGAGTGCTCCGGGTAAGGGAGTACGGAAGCAGGGGAGATAGATAAAGAAACGGAGAGAGAAATGGAAAGGAGAAATGAGTCACGGAACGGAACGAGGCACGGAGATGAGAGACGAGAGACGAGAGACGAGAGATGAGACCGGAGAGAGAGAGAGGCAAGAGAATAGATTGAGATTGAGATAGAGACAGAGACAGAGACAGAGACACGGAAATATGGAGAACTACGGTTAATATCAAGACTACCTGGCTCGTATGCTATCCTATGGTTTATGTACTACCCTTCCGTTAAGTCCCGGGTAGGATTCTAGCCGGGACTGGGACATCTGATTCCTCCAGCTAAGTCCCTGGACTGGCTCCCAGCCCCGGGATCGTGATAGTGGTCGGGGCGTGCTGGCGCAGGTTACGGCGGGCTTATGTTGGGCGGGTCGGCGGTCATGCTGCGCGATGGTGGCGCCCCTCGGCACCACAGAAGCAGGTGGCATTGTGATGTGCCGACGGTTCGTGGGAGGAATGTTGCGGAACGTTATGTGATGGCCGGGATGCCGGGGGTCCGGGTGTGTCCGGTGACAGGGAAGCCTTGGGGTGACGTGTCGGCCGAGATGCCGGGGTTCGGTGATGGCCGGGGATCTGTTTGGAGATGGCCGCGGGTGTTGCCGGTGCAGCGTTGGGAGGTTGTTGGCGGTCCCGGAGGTGCGCAAGGGGTGCTGGGGAGGTGTGTGTCGGGGCCGGGGCAGCGTATGGAGGTCCGGAGATGGCGGGGTCATGACATTACCCCCCCTTCAGCGTCGAGACCCTTCGAGACGGGGGCTGCGGTGGCGGTGCCGTGGGAATTCAAACCCAAAGCTAGTGCTGGCACCAAAGTTCGTGGAATTGAAGTCGAAGACGTACGGCGGCTGTCCAGAAGGTGCTCCGGGGGAATAAAAGAGGGAGGGCTCACTGCGACTTGTCCCCCATCTTTCCATGTCTTCGTCCAGCTCCTCCTCTTCCAGTTCACCCACTCCCCCTCCCTCCGACGACTTCCGGGTCTGGGTCTGGCAGCAGTACAAGGATCGCCGGGCCCTGTACGGCAAGAGCGCGAGCTATCAGTGA